>CACRXK020006219.1:0-25779 GCA_902702795.2 Paramuricea clavata | reverse complement strand
TACTGTTTGCAATGAGTAAAATTAATATTGTATTATGTAATGTAATCTTCAAAAATTATGAAGGGCCTTAGAACTCCTCTCCCAACTAAAGAAACAAATTAAAGGGGATGGCTTGGTCCATTACACCCTACTGTTAATGACAGGGATGGCTTTACTGGGGGGTGCACCCCCCTAGCCCTGGCCAGAGGGGGGGGGTGTTATTTTTCATGATAAAGCAAAAAAATATTAGAGGCACAATAAGATACAGTAATTTGAGTAATAACATGATGATAAGCGAACTGTGAACAACAATTACAATTCAAATACAGTAGTCAAGCAAGACTTTGCAGTAGTGAAACAGGTTGATGGGTGGGCGGCACACATGACCGACACAACTCGGCACCATGCAGAGCTAGTAGAGCAACTCTCCCCTACCAGATCATGCTGGATCCATCCCTGGTTAATGAAAAACATGAGATTGATTATAAAGTTTGTCTCCACTATGTGTTCTTTTATGTCTTGCTGAAGTACTTGAATATCTGAATTCTTTACAGATATGATATTCATATAAGGTTTTACTCTATTATGTGTTCTTTTATGTGACAATAACTAAATTGTTTGATGTTGAATGTTTGTTACACATCTTAGCAAGCCTCATATACAGGATGTGCTTGTCTGCATCATGATTTGTTGCAGTGTATGTTGTTTAAACAAATTTGCCATCTACAGCATTGATTTATTTTTCACAATTCTGCAAACTATTAATGGCAGCTGGCAATGTCACATGTAACACAAGGCCGTCAGAAGTGGGGGGCTTGAGCCCCCCCCCCTAAAATTTCCATTTGTATAAGCAAAACACACAAAATAACTAAGGTTACAAGGCGGCAATATAATTGTAATACTAATTATATACAATATCTCAAATGCTCAGATGTATGGTAAATTCAATTTGTAGTGCACCCCCCCCCCGCCTTTCGATTTTTACACTCCCCTGTTGGCCAAGGGTGTTTACCTCTGTCAACCCCCCTCCCCTCCCCCTATAAACCCAACTGTATGTTGGGATGGATTTACTGGGAGGGTCACCACCCTAGCCCTGGCCAGGGGGGTGCTATTTTTCATGATAAAGCAAAAAAATATTTTAGAGACAACATGAGATACAGTAATTTGAGTGATATCGATAACATGATAAGAAGCAAACTGTGAACAACAATTACAATTCAAATACAGTAGTCAAGCAAGACTTGACCTGTAAGTTGATGGGCGGGTGGCATGCATGACCAACATAACTTGGCATTAGAGCTGGCAGATCAACCCCCCCCCTTCTACCAGATCATGCTGGATCCATCCCTGCCACCATGACTGTTAGTGTTGGTGCTAATTAAACAGTGCAATCTGCAATCTTGAACGGTCTGTGCCAGGCTAGATAGAGACGATAGCAAGATAACTATATATAACTTAGTAGCTGAAAAATTCAAACAGAACTTCACTCGAAAAGTCAATAATTTGTACATTCCGCATGGATTTTCAAGCTCTGTGGATTATGGAATATAAACTAGGCTGTTATTACAATTTTCAAAATTGAAGTTGAAAGTGTCAAAAATTTCTTATCTTGGCCAATCTATTTTTTACTTTTAAAGCATAATTCCGAGGGGCAATTCACTCCAAAAATCCCGTACACTTCGTCAAAAAATCCGGAAAAAATCCAGAAAAAATCCATGAAATCCTCAAAATCCGTTGAATCCATCAAAATCCGAAAAATCCTTTAAAAAACACAGAAATCCTTCAAAAATCCACAGAAATCCTTCAAAATCCTCAAAAAAATCCGCAAATCCACAAAACATATATGAAGTACTTGGTGTAATTTACTCGTAAAGGTTCTTTGCCACGTTCAAAATGGCGGACAGCGAAAGCTAAACGCTTACCGTGATCGCTGATTTGCTGTCATTATATTTCGTAATTATTGGACCACTCTACATTTCCATTTATACGCTCGAGTATATGCTAAGTTTTTTTAGCCTATTACTACTAAATATGTGTTCTTGTTACAATGACGTTATGTTGTAAATATAATTACAAAACCAAAAGTTATTCACCATTGTCTTTTACTGTTTTTGAAAGAATAATGAACTTGTTTGAATTTTAAACAAAATGACTGCATGCCCAGCCTTCGTTAGTTTCTGAAGGCTGTGGTCCTAGTCCCAGTCCTCTGCTCGATCCTGACGTCCTGGCATAACGTTGACGTCGTACAACTTAAGATTATTTGTTCAAAACGTTACCTAGCTCTATAACTCTATAATTAAAAAAAGTCCAGAAAAAATCCGGAAAATCCAAACAAATCCGGAAAATCCAACAGATTTTCAAAAATCCAGAAAAAATCCGAACAAATCCGGAAAATCCGAACAAATCCGGAAAATCCAGCAATTTTCTCTTCAAAAATCCGCTAAAAAATCCGGAAAAAATCCGCTAAATCCGCTAAAAAATCCGCGGATTTTTAAAAATCCGAAAATCCCGTACGCTTTTTTGGAGTGAAATGCCCCTCGCATAATTCACTGAAACATATAGATATTAATTTAAACTATGTTTGAGAAAAATTCTGTTATAAAATCTTTTTTCAGATTAATCAGATAAAGAATAAGATACCTGGCATTTCAGAATATAAGTTCTACCAACCAAAAAGAATAAAAAGATCAAAAAACAACAATAGAAATTATAGAATATAAACTCCATTTAAACTCCACTCCTTAGCTTGGCGCCATATTGAATTTCGCGGTCGCGCTGGTAAAGGCCTGGGGACTAGGTGCTCTACCGTATCTGAAATAGCCTTCACCTCTCAGTGTCGAGTAGCCTGCTCGCAGGCCGTTGTCAGGCATAGAGCCTGTGAGCAGGCTAAGTGTCGAGTGACAGAATATTTTCACGGTAACCAGGGAGCGTACGAGGGGAGGGGGACGAGACAAACATTTTCCGGTCATAATTCCAACGTACAATGAACGTTAACGTTTTTGACAATTTTTAAAAAAACATCGAAATTTCCTCGCAAAAATGGCACCTTCGAGCCTTCGATGTTTTAACATCTAAAACATAGTATTTACAGCAACATTAGCTTGTACAAAAAGGGCACTTTTCATCACAAAAAACGGCACTATGAACACATTTGTGTGTGTGTGGGGGGCAGTGGCGTAGCAAACTCGATAATTGGGGGGGCACATATTCATATATTCGTGTTCACTGACCTTAAAAACAATTGATTTCAAAAGAAATTAATAAGGCAGAACACGAATATATGAATATGTGCCCCCCCAATTATCGAGTTTGCTACGCCACTGGTGGGGGGGGGGGACGTTACCCCTGTGCCCCCGGTTCCCGCGCCCCTGACGGTAAGACAATGAAATTTTATTGAGTTTTACTGTAAAACTATTATGTCATGTGGAACTGAAAGTCTGAAATGATAACTGAGGGGGGCTGAACATGATAAAGATGAAAGGATTCCGTATTTATTTTTGGTTCTAGTAATTCTTAGTCATTCTTCAATGGATGGTTCCATCTATAGACGAAATTTTGATCTCGACAAAAAGAACGAGCCATTATCATATTAACTGGAAAGAGCATCTCAAAATGAGTATAATTGCAAAGTTTGGTTGCAAATTGTTGTAAAATGAGCAAAGTAGTAGCCCTTTGAAGTTCGCAAATTTGTATATACTTCAATTTAATACCGCGGAAAAATAACCATTTTTGAGCCGAAAGTGGTTGTTTTTACCGCGCGTAATACAAATTAATATGTACAAAAATTTGCGAACTTCACAGGGCTATATTTTTTCATTTTACAACATTTAGCAATTAACCAATCCGTGGCAGTTTTACTCATTCTATCACGCGCTCTTTCTAGCTGTGGTGTTGGATTTCGTTCGTCTTGCCTCAGTGATCAAAATTTAGTTCGCAGTAATTGTTCCCGAAATGAGAATGTGCTGAAACTTCCCAGGCATGGTGTTTATGATATACTTAAAGTAAAATCACACAAAAAAGTCGGGGTCACCGAACTCGTTAAGAAGATATGACAATCACAATATACCACCTTTACCCCAATATGGCGCCTTCTTGACGCTCATAATACGAGTAACAGCAAAACGGCAACAGCCCGATATTTATTGACGTTTTTAGCGCGGATTTTGCTTTAGTAAACCTATCTTGCAATTATTTTTGAAAACATATTGCGTTTTGAGCAAAATGAAACTACTGTGTACAATTCTGATCCACAAATGTCTTTTCCACATTTCTTTACATATCTTTCTTTGTGAACATGCATTGATAAAGGATTTTTTTTCAAGATCCAGAAATGATTTTTCTTTTAATTTCGGATATGAAATGTAAATACATTAAATAAATTATCAGTTAAAAAACGGGGGTCACCGATCTTTTTAGGGAATTGTGGCATTAAAACGTGAAAGAAATATACTACAGACACAGGACCCTAGCTACACTTTTGTATGCCTTTGTTGAAAACATTGATTTTAACGTAATTCTTTGCACGAATGTAACCGAAGATGCTTTGAAGTAACATAAAATTGTCGTAAAATGATATTTTTAAACGGTACGTATAATGGATGAAATTATAAGTTATATAAGATGTTCCAATCATTGGCGTAACGCACATTGGGTAGGGTTAGTTCAAAAACTAAGGGCCCCCGACAGTTAGGGGTCCCGATCAGCCACGGTCTATCGCCCAGAAAATTAGAAAACGTAAAAATGCAGGTTAAGAATCAATGGGAAATTGCAAAATCAATAATACTAAATAATAAAACCTCCATTGACAGCGGATATTTTTTATTCTGATCTCAAATAGAACAAAAGTTATTCTTGTTAATTGTTACATGTATTGGAGACTGTTTTTGTTATTGTTTATATAGATACGATATTTCATGTTGGAGCCACATACATGACCTAATAGTATGATCATAGTAATCAAGTACAGATTACTAACATCATTACCGCATCATTTCAACACTACAGTTGCAAAGAACTTTCCAGGTTATCAATATGCAATCTGCAAAAATATTAGGAGGTCAGCCCCTCAAATCGCCATGAAATTTTTAACAAGGGAGTTTCAGCCCTCCCCCCCCCCCGAACTCCAAACTAGAGGGCCTGGCCCCCCTCTTCTGCACCTCTGACACAAAGCCAGATTATATTTAACCAGAGACGTCACGCCAACCTCGTGTAAAATGGGTGGGTGGGAAAAAATGCGCGCAAATTAAAACAAAAGAGAAAAGGTTGTGTAAAGTGGAAATCAAAGAACTCCACAAAAATAAATTCAGCACAAGCAGATTTTCGGGGAAAAAATTGGTTGAAATATATTTCACCCTTTTTTTAATTAATTTTACAATTATAACAATTGAAGGGACAGGCAACAGGGCAAATAAAGTCCTAAATTAAGTCCTGCCTGACATGCTACATTACAACATTATTTAAATTAACAATTCACATTATATATGTACATCATTAAAATTTGCTAAAATGTACTTTCAAACAATTTAAAAAGCAAGAACGACACTTACAACAAAGGTCTTTGGTCTATCAACATCAAAATATGCATTAAGTTTCTCAGTATAATGTTTGAGTTTAGTTTGGTTCAGTACCAGTCAGGGCATTTTTTAAGAAATTGCATCTACTGGGGCAAAGTCTCGATGCGGGCCTTTTTCCCACACAGTTATCTGTGCTCAGGGGCGGTGCTAGTCCTATTTGAATGAGGGGGGCGTAAGTGACATTTTGCCGGCTGATTAATATTTATTTTCCCAAAATTGTTGGCGAGTGGGGGGGGGGGTTGGAGAAGGGGTTTTCATTTCTACATCAAAAAAAATTCCGCACACTAAGACACTAAACTTTTCTTTTCGGTTAACGTAGCATTGTTTGTTGGATATTTTAGTTTCTTTGCTTCCTATATCCAACTGGAAGTAGATCATTTGCTGGCTACCTAACTGGAGTGTTTCAAACCCACATCTCCCCAGATGCATCTTTCAGTCAACAAGATCACGACTTTTTACTGATGATCAAAAGGACCCAGCTCATCTGAAAATCTTGCTTCACTACTGGGGCAAGCAAAGGGCCTACTGGGGTAAATGCCCCAGTAGTTATATAGTTTAAAAATGCCCTGGTACCAATGTGGAACTCCACTCAATAAAAAAACCTCTGTTTTGATCTCTTCAAGTACCATTAGGAGGGTTTTTTCAGATATAAAAGGCGAGGCGCAGCCGAGCGTTTTATATCTGATAAAACATGACTACAAGTGCTTTAAATCAGGGATGGATTTATTGGGGGTGCACACCCCCTAGCCCTGGCCAGAGGGGGTGCAGGGGGTGCTACTTTTCATGATAAAGCAAAAAAGACAAAATGAGATACAGTAATTTGAGTAATAACACGATGACGCACCCCCCTACCCGTGCAGGGAGGGGTGCTATTTTTCATGATAAAGCAAAAAAAGACAAAATGAGATAAAGTAATTTGAGTAATAACATGATATGTGAACTGTGAACAACAATTACAATTCAAATACAGTAGTCAATGGGCGGGCGGCACACATGACCAACACAACTCGGCAGTCGGCACCAGAGCACCCCCCCCCCCCTACCAGATCATACTGGATCCATCCCTGCTTTAAATGGCTTAAACAACGACTCATCTTATACGAGTTCATTGCAAAGTAATTTTTAAAATAAACTTTGTCTAAAACGAGAAAATCAAAGCTAAAGTTTATGTAAATTAACATGATTTTCTTTCACATGTAAAGATACGACACGCTGATAATTTTTCTTTGTGTTTTCCTCCTGAATTATTAATACTAAATTAATAATTATTTTAATAAATTCATACGATTGATAATATACAATAAGGTTTCTTTACAATAATTTATTTGAATGGATGCCGTCCTTCATCTGAAGGTCTCTACTGTGGTGGCTCTCTCCGTCTTGACAGGCCTTGGCCGACACATCATTCACTGAAACAGATGTTTGAAAGCTTCCTTGTACTTTTGGTCAAGACTTTTGTTTATTTCATTTTCAGCAGCATTATCTTTACCTATTTCTACCAAAAAATTGTGAGGATTAATTGAGTTACTGAAACTTAATCGACTGTCTCATGAGAGAAACAAACCTTAAATGCTTAATGCATTTCACATAATCCATGGACGCAGCAATATGCAATGGCGTATAATTCCCATTGGCGTATAATTCCCATTGGCGTATAATTCCCATTGGCCAATGCGCCCACGTTGTCACCATAGATAAGCAACAGTTGTAAGATATTATCATGACCCTGATACGCAGCTTCGTGTAGCCCAATAAACCAATATGTTGATCCAGCCTGTTAGCGATATCCGAGTCCTTTTGCAAGATCTCTCATACTTTGCCAAGAGCTTTTATCTTGTCTTGTTGACATTCCTTGGTTTAAACCTCACTAGAAATTATTACCATAGTAAGATCTGCAGCAGCAACCTCTGCAAATCTTACTATGATAATAAATCCTAGCGAAGAAACAGAGGTAGTCGTAAGTAGGGATGTGCTGGATCTGGATACTCAGGTATCAGGCAAAATACTCAGTATCTGGTAAAAATTTGCCAGATATTTACAGGAAAGAACAAAAGCTTCCTTGTGATGTAAACTACTCTGCTGGATATTGTCTAATGATCCTTGTGCCACATACTAAACAAACAATGGACTATTTTATGACAAAAAGTTAGTGACGTATCTGGTACTACCCGCAAGGCCGAAACTAGTGGGGGGGGGGGGTTAGGGGGTGAGACACCCCCCTAATCTTGTAATATTGTAGTTTCGTCGGGCAAGTTCGACATGCTTGTCGGGCAAAAACTATGCAATTGAGCAAAAAATTTTACATAATTTATTGAAAAGTAATGGTTGTAGAGAAAATTTTGATAAATTTACTAAAATATTACTGAAAAATTTGTGTTTTTGGGCAAATTATCAAAATTTTGTATTAAAAAAATTGGAAAAAAGGCAAGGGAAGCAATTAACACGTAATCGTCAGGAAAAATTTTTTTCCTCAAAAAGTTGTCGACAGGGGGGGGGGAGAAATTATTTTTTTGGAAAAAAATTTTTTGGGACTGTCCGTCGGGCACTCCCTACCGGTCGGGCAAAACAAGCTCACACCCCCCCCCCAGCTGTAATACCAAAGTTTCGCTTACTTGGGAGTGCCACTAATTTCAAAAGCAGGGGAAACATGTATTGAATATACAGTGAATAAAGGTGGTAATAAGGAATACGGTGCCAATTTGCAGGCCTTAAAATATCTTTTACAGGGCCATCTGACAAAATGTCCGATGATTTGAGTCGGACATATGTATGATCATGTCCGATGACCTTCAGTTCAGTTTGGCTCGGAAATAAGTCTGAACGATGCAAATTATTATCAGCATAATATATTAATTTTGAACTAAATGTTGTGAAAATATTAAACAATTTGTATCATTCATACTTATTTCCAAGCCAAGATTAACTTGCTTGCCAATAATACAACTTCAACAACTTAAGCTTGTTTTTCACTTCACCATTCTGCTCACCGCCATGTGCTCGATTACATTATTAAAAACAACATTTCCGGTTCTTTTTTATACAATTCTCTGGTTCCCCATTTATAACATATGAGCCTCTAGTCCTGGACTAGGATACATTTTGATTTACGTGCGTGGAGAAAGCGTCATACAAAGCTATTGTTCGGTCGGACACCAACACACTCGAGTCGGACAAAGAATAAACCTCAGGTGGTTTCTTCTCTACGTCGGACAATTTGACGAATGGGTCAGACAATGTCTGTGACCGACCAATTATTTAATTAAGGCCTGCAATTTGAACACAAGGATTAATAAATTATTTTCGGCAAAGGTGCGGCACTTATTCAGTGAGCATTTAATCAATCATTTACAGTAAACAACATTTTAAATTCTTCACAGAAGCAAAATAGCTCTGTTTTGAGACATGACTGTTCAGCCCGGTGCTGAGATTTCATCCTTGGTTTGAGCTGAAATTTTAACTCATGTAATTGTGAAACAATTCAGCTCGGTTAACTGGGCTAAAATTAAGCCCATGCAGGCTGAGAACTCTCCATATAATTTATACACACATATAATTACAGCACGATTATTAAAAGATATGTATGGTCTAAATGTATCAATTAATAAACAATGTATGTAGTACCTAAAATGTTTAATAAATTGAACTGTCTAATTCCATCGCTACTGTGAGGCAAAATCTGCATGTAAAAGACAATAAATATGACAATCCTACAAAATTGGCTTAGGGAAAGGCTTTAACATGTTAACTAACAAATATTTATTAATGAATTGGGATGGGCACTTTTAGCATAGAACTACTACAAATAAATACAGGTTAATATAAACAGAGATATACTCACAAATACGCAGGTCTATTAAACATACAACACGTGAAATATCATTTGCCCATGTTGTAAACGAACATTTGTATGTATAAACCAAAACAGATTCTTGTCGTCTTCCTTGTCCATTATTGATCAGGCGATTATTGATCAAATGTTCAACTTGTGTCCTCAGTCACAGAATAGGAAGTTATACCAGAAGCGTAACTCGAGCAAATATTTGTCCGCGTTTTTACAAGCGATTCGTCATCAATCACGCCATCCTGGCTAGTACAACCGGCACTTTGTACCTACCAAATCCTGATAAAAACTTCCGGCTGTACTAGCCAGGATGGCGTGGCCTGACGTGAGCGAGTTAAAATTTTCGTGGACGTCAAACAATAAGGGAAACGACTAGAGTTACGCTTCTGGTATAACTTCCTATTCTGTGCCTCAGTGCTTGTGTCTTGTAACTTGCACAAAACGGCAGTGTTTCCACTCCCAAAAAAATAATTTCCTTCTCCATAACCCGAAATTTCCTTTTTTTCCACAAAATTTCCTTCCAAAAATCTCTAAATATCCTTCCATTTTTCCTTCAAAATTTTTATCAAAATTGACAGATTTACCTGGTAATTAACATCCAAATTCTAGTATTCAAACACATTATATTAATTTATAGCAGATAACTTTGTATTTTGCCGGTTAAAATCAGCTCATATTCACCCCCGCGGGGGACAAAAAGCATAATAATTGGGGCTACTTGCGGTGGGTGCGAAAAGAGATTCCATAGCTGTTTCTTGCATCTCTCCCCTCTGCCACGCTAAGCAGCCCCCCCCCCCAAGTAGAGTCTGAGAAATAATACCCTGGGTACGAGGTTTGGTTGTTATTTCAATATAGCGATTCTGGGGTTGTGTGCTAGATACATAGTTGCCAACTTTGGAAAAAAAACATCTGTGAGATCAACCCATTGAACTATAAATAAACTGGAAGGCTAACTCAGGGGGGGAAATTGAAGCCAGTGCATTTTAGTTTTTCTGAGTTATGAGCAGAAATACTCAACACTGAACGTTGGGCTATATATCAAATTGAAGCTATTGAAAAACGCTATTTGTTGTAGAAATTTCAAGACTTTAGCTAAAAGGGAAATATTGAAAAACTACAAACATAATTACCGATAATTTGCCGTTTTGCAGTTGTTTTTGTATTTTTTAAATATTTTTCTTTTCGCTGAAGTCTTGAAATTTCCACACCAAATAGCAATTTTCAATAGCTTCAATTTGATATGTAGCCCGACGTTTGGGGTTAAGTATTTCTGCTCATAACTCAGAAAAACTATTTTGGCTTCATCAAATCATAGGCCTTCATCATAGCAGTTAGCCTTCCAGTTTATTTATAGTTCAATGGATCAACCTCGTCCCCAGGGTCTTCCTCGTGGTGGCGCGTGAGCTGAGGAAGACCCTGGTAAAATACGATGAAATCTCCAAGATTCTTGGAGATTTATCGCATGCGCAGTAACGACAACGTTATGTTGCTGACTACAATTAGCGCTGGCGCTTACGATTTTCTTGCTTGAAAATATGCATGTTTTGTTGATTGTTTATGGATTTATTCTCAAAGTTTTAACAACTTTTACGAAAAATTCTTCAGATATAAGCTGTGAACACACATGTACACAAAAACTGTGCAACATTCATCATCATATTGTATCAATTTGTCGGAGTATGGCGCTCAAATTTGTGACATTGTTTTGTTCGCTTTGGCAACCCTCGTATATATCAGATGCTGTTCGGCCTCAAATGCAACTGAATAAACACTGATAGTGTTGCCTGGAATATGAAATGATATTGACTTATTGTTCTGTATATCAAGGTATGTAATGTACATTTATACTGAATTTATTCGATTTTTTTCACACGTTGCTTTCACATTTTCTCAGAGTCTCGGAAATCACATTTTCTAATAAACTCAGTTTCACACATACAGCAAGACTTCATTTCACACATACAGAAAGACTTCTTCAGAAATCACAGTTTTTAACATATAGAAAAACTTCATATTATCTCATCAGTTAATCAAATTATGATAACAGTACGTAGTAGAAATGCTTAGAAAGATTTTATTCTGTTTTCCATATACAGTGTACAACTGTTATTTCAATTTTCTCTTTCCTATATTTTCTTTAAAGCAGGTACTGTTCTGTTACAAAACAACTAATAAACATTTTATTATTTTAACAGGTGAACCATATTTTACATGAACTTGGGGAAAAAAACAAGTTGAATTCTATGGAAATATATATAATCATGTCATCAATCAGATAGTAAACAATCATTAAGATGGCCTCAAGATTATATTTCACAGTGACCAACATGAAAATTTTTAAATGGGAATTAGTTGATGGCATTATAGTTTTCTAATGCTATATAATTTTGTTCATCAAGGTGAAGAAACCTTAACTCACTATACCTTTTCCTGTTACAGAGCTATGGTAGTAATCTTAGAAGATTTTCATGATCCCTCTATTCAGTAGCTCTTTACCCAGTCTAGTCTAGTATTATGACTGTATTATGTTAAATAGCCTTGTGTGACTTTTGTATTTTGTTTCTTTAATAATATTTACAATGATCAAAATTACAGTTTAATCTTTGTATTTCTAATGATAATTACTTGCACATATCCATCACACTTCTCTGTTACTATTAAACTTATTACTATCATGCAAGTAAAATCTCTTGGGAAAAATAAAATGTTGTCCCAGGATAGTCATAAATATCAGCTAGTAAAACTAATGAATATATACCTATAATCATGTACATATGACTATCATATAATATGTTGTAATTCCTTTAAGTGTTTCCAATTAAATACATTTCTATTTTCAGTTGTTCATTGTTCAAACTAATTTGAAACCTACAGTATATGTAGTTGCTATGATTCAGATTAATATCCAAAAGTGTGCCTTTTACTTCAGTCCTTATAGACTCCTCCCTAATACAGACACTTTATTGTGCCACTCCAATGTTCATTCAAAGTGATCCAACTGACATCTGAGCTGGTGATAATATACAACAAAATATTGGAAGTAGGAGTATATCAGATAAGTTGTTCAGTCAAGACCTTCAGGTTGTGCTGATCATCATATCAAACTCCATCACATATTGTGCCTTAAAAACATATATACAAATTTTAAAAGTTGTTGCAGCACACTGGGCCATTCCATCTAATATAGCCCCCCCCCCCTCCCCACCCTATTGAGGGGTCTCTTCATAATACTTTTAATAATTTTGGAACCCCATTGGATGCAATTTTGGAACCCCTATGGATGTCTTTCTACCCCTTTAGGATATTGTTCCTGCCCCTTTGGATATCACTAAAACACCCAATTTTTAGGAAATCTCTTAAGCTACCCTCCACAAAGATTTAAGGTAAAAACCCCCTCTATAAAATCCTCATATAGGATATCCAGACCTCAATAGACAATAGGGGGGGGGGGGCTATTAAATGGAATGGCCTATTTGGAATGGTGACTACCAAGGAAAATGAAACATGCTGGCCTGCTTTAGATACAGAATAAATTTTGAAGCATTTCTACTGTTACTTGTAACGATAATCAGATTTGATGAGAAAATATGGAGTCTTTCTGTATGTGAGTGATGTGATCTCATTGTTCATAAAGCTGAAATAGTTTGAAACTCGTGTGAAAATAAATCCAGTATAAATGTACAGTACGTACCTTGATATACGGAACAATCATTCAATATCGTTTCATATTCCAGGCAACACTATCAGTGTTTATTCAGTCGCATTTGAGGCCGAACAGCATAAAAATATACGAGGGTTGCCAAAGCGAACAAAACAATGTCACAAATTTGAGCGCCATACTCCGACAAATTGATACAATATGATGATGAATGTTGCACAGTTTTGTGTACATGTGTGTTCACAGCTTATATCTGAAGTATTTTTCGTAAAAGTTGTTAAAACTTTGAGAATAAGTCCATAAACAATCAACAAAACATGTATATTTTCAAGCAAGAAAATCGTAAGCGCCAGCGCTAATTGTAGTCAGCAACATAACGTTGTCGTTACTGCGCATGCGATAAATCTCCAAGAATCTTAGAGATTTCATCGTATTTTACCAGGGTCTTCCTCAGCTCACGCGCCACCACGAGGAAGACCCTGGGGACGAGGTTGCTGTGAGATGTCGCTTTGGGGGGCGCACGAGGCGCCACCATGGTTGGCGCCGAGCGGAAAATTTTGAAAATACGGAGTCTCTAGATCGTTGAAAATGGCATTTTCAGAGTCTCCTTTTGCACAAAATTGTATGAAAATTGCCTTATTCTTAGAAATTATGAGATAAAATAGATTTCCTTCTCATTTCCCTCCTTATAACAATATTTCCTCCCAATTTCCTTCCAAATGCTATTTCCTTCCAAATTTCCTTCCAAAGGCCCAAATTTCCTTCTGGAAGGAAATTTCCTTCTAAATGTAAACGCAGACAAAACCCCTTGGGATTTTGCATGTGACATGTGACTAGGATGTGACTTCCGGTGACCTCGGTTAGCACTATTTTCCATCCAGCAAACTGACCTGACGTCATTTTCGGAAGATAGAAGAGGTGTTAAATCAATTTGCTATGTAACCTAAACACAACCCTACTCTAACCCCTAACCGCAACCCTAACCGAATTAATAAAAAATGGCAAAAAAACGACTTTAGAAAATCGATAGGGCGGTTTGCTGGATGGAAAAATGTGCTAACCGGTAATGACCTCGGTGTCCGGACGAGGGGGAGGGGGACGAGACAAAAATTTCCCGGTCATACTAAATCTTCGAATTCCAACGTACAATGAACGTTTTTGACGAAATTTTTCTGAAAAAAACATCGAAATTTCCTCACAAAAAGGGCACCTTCGATGTTAATATAGTATTTACAGCAACATTAGCTTGTACAAAAAGGGCATTCCTCATCACAAAAAACGATCGATACTTTGAACACAATTTCTGGGGAGGGGGGTACGTTGTCCCTGTTCCCCCGGTTCCTATGCCCCTGACGGTAAAACAATGAAATTTTTTTTAGTTTTAAAACTATTTTATTCATTTTTTGCCTATTACCACCAACTACTGGGCCTCCTACTGCCGGAACGGCACAACTTTAAGAGGGTGTTGATGGGGGTATATCGTGAGTCGTGATTCACTCAATTTCGGTTACAGTCAGTCGTGAAAACACTAAAAATTTAGAGGAAGAAAATACTGTTTAACGTTTCAGAACACTTTTCAAAGATTTACCGTTAAAATACCAAAATGTTACTTATTGTCACCGTTAAAATACCAAAATTTTTACTGTTTACTGATTTTCAGACCCCCTCCCCCAATCTAGACCCTCCTTTAACACTCGCACAAAAAAACAATTAGGCAAACTTTGGCAAACTCCCAAGGGCAACGACCAGTGGTGTAGAACTGAAATGATAACTGAGGGGAGCTAAACATGATAAACATGAAAAGATTCAGTATTTATTTTTGATTCTAGTAGTTCTTCAATTAGTGCTTTTTGAAGAAAGGACTTAACTTCAAAAGAAACATTCCGATATACTGAAGCTATTTCATGCTGGAGCCATGTACATGACCTAATAGTATGATCATAGTAATCAAGTACAGATTACTAACATCATTACCGCATCATTTCAACACTACAGTTGAAAAGAACTTTCCAGGTTATGAATATGCAATCTGCAAAAATATTGAGGTCAGCCCCTCAAATCGCCATGAAATTTTTAACAAGGGGGTTTCACTCCCCCCCTGAACTCCAAACAAGGGGGCTGCCACCCCCCGCCCCCCCCCCCTAAAACTCTGGATTTGACATAAAGCCAGATTATATTTAACCACGGACGTCGGCCCGACCTCGTAAAAATGACTTTTGATGTGATGGGGAGGGGTCGTCGAGGGTGGGTGGGAAAAAATGCGCGCAAATTCAAGAATGAACAAAAAAAAGTTGTGGAAAGTGGAAATCAAAGAAAAACACCTTTAAAACTCCGCAAAAATAAATTCCAACACAAGGCAGACATTCGAGGAAAAAAATGGTTGAAATATATTTCCCCCTTTTTTTAAATTAATTTTACAATTTAACAATTCAAGGGACAGACAACATGAAAAATAAAGTCCTAAATTAAGTCCTGCCTGACATGCTACATTACAACACTATTTAATATAACAAATTCACAGATTACACATCATTATATATATGTACATAATTAAAATGCGCTAAAACGTACTTTTGGAAACAACAATTTAAAAAGCAAGAACGACATGTACACTTAGTCTTAGAACAAAATGTTTTCCGAGTCCTTGACCTTGGTCTATCAACACCAAAACATGCATGCATTACAGTAAGTATTTAAGTTTCTCAGTATAATAGTTTATTGAGTTTATTTTTAAGCGACTGAACAATGGAGAGGATTTGATATCGTCGGGCAGGTTGTTCCATAGAGCACTACCATTGGCTGAACTAAAATCATCAGTTTTGAAAGGTGAAACATATTAGTTTTTGAAAGTGTTCTGGGCTTCAACAGTGTCGCAGTTTTCAGCGTGCTTACGTGATTTTCAAAGCAGAGTACGCTCGATCACATGTTTTATCATTTGTGCCTTCATCGTAACTTTACTGTGGTAGCTCTCTCCTTCTTAAGCTTGGCCGACACATCATTCGCTGAAACAGATGTTTGAAAGCTTCCTTGTACTTTTGGTCAAGACAAGCGTAAATTAATGGATTGAAAATAGAGTTGAGTAAGGGGAGAATGGTTACTAGCCGTTGAAGAATCGTTAAATATCTGTCACTTAAATTATATAATACACTTGGATTATAATAATATATCATCAACCATACGAACAAAGGAGCCCAGCAAAATATAAACACTCCCACGACAACGAGCAACATGCGGATCGTTTTTAGATCTCGAAGCAAGGCACTTCGCTGGTTCATATTGTTGGAAGTTTGGCCCAGTTCACCATTTCGCAGCATTCTTTGCTGTTTATGAGCGACAAGAAAAATAAGAGTGTACATAACCAGCATGACTGTCGTGGGTAAAAAAAATGCGCTAATGGCGCCAAAAGTATGAAAAACTCTATTTACCAAAATGCAATAAACTCCAGTAGTAATACCAGGACTATCTGCATAGGGAAACATGCCCAAAGTCGCATCGGTAGCTGCAATTAGCCAAATGATGAAAATTATTTTCAGTAATGTGGAAGCGGTCATCCGTGATTTATACTGAAGCGGCTGGCTGATCTTCAGGTATCGATCAAAACTGATGAACGTCAGTGTATAAATAGATGCTGTTTCCAAAAATACATTCATCCAAAAGTAAAAACGGCAAAAATAAATAGACGTAACTACTCCATTTTCTGTGTTCACAAGTTGTTGATACCGAAGTGGGACCGTAATCATTCCAACCAAAAGATCAGCGACAGCCAGACAAGCAACAAAATATTTATTTGGTTCATGAAGACTTCTTTCTCTCCAGGTCGCAACCAAAACCAAAGAGTTGCCCAGGATTGCAAAGATAATGATTAATATTAGTATCACTATCTCTGATAGATGAAGTCTTTCAAAAAAATCAAAAACTTCACGATGATCCAACGCCATAACGGTTTAACTTGATCCTTAAAAAGAAAACAAGGAAACAGCTGTTTAGGTAGAAAGATGTACAACCGGATTCCGAGTATGACAAATTCTCAGTGAGTATTTACCCCCCCTTTAAAACGAAAAACATCATTGAAATCCTCACAAAATATTATTATTATTATTATTATTATTATTATTATTATTATTATTATTATTATTATTATTATTATTATTATTATTATTATTATTATTATTATTATTACATGTTTTTCACAGCTTTGTTCTTATGCTGGCTATGTTTTTCCTTGGAAGCTGGCTACAACCAGTAGCCTCAGGTCCTAAAGATTTTAGCTTTCCAAGCTTCTTCTCAGTATTCTTGCCGTCCCTAACAATGCTGTTTTTTGTAGAAGTTCTATTCTTATATGTATTCCCAATTTCTCAATCCACTTATCCAGTTTATTACTAACTGCTCCTAAGGCACCTACTACTATTGGAATGACTTCTACTTTTTTCATTGCCCATATTTTCCGAATTTCCTTTTCAACTCCTCATACTTTTCTACCTTCTCTGTTTCTTTTATACCAATTCTACAGTCCCCTGGAACTGCGATGTCTATGATCTTGCATTCCTTTTCCTTCTTTAAAACCACTACAATATCAGGTCTTCGACATTCAATCACATGATCGCACTGTATGTTAAAATCCCAGAGAATCTTTACATTATCTGATTCAATTACTCCATTTGGTTGGTGTTCATACCATTTTTCAGCTTTCTCTAGTTGGTACAAACCACATAGCTTCCAGTGTACAATGCAAGCCACATTGTCATGTCTTCGTTTGTATTATTTTTGTGCTAGCTTCTTGCATTCACTTATCAAGTGTGTTTTATGCTCTCCCTTTTCCCCACAAAGTCTACAAAGTGGAGACTCAACAGTTCTATCTATGTGAAACTTTACATAATTTGTCCTTAGAGCTTGTTCTTGTGCAGCACAAAGAAGTGCTTCAAGCTCAGGTTTCAAGTCTCCTTTCTTCAGCCACCACCATGTCTTCTCCCTATCCACTTCTTTACCTAAATCTCTGTTATATTGTCCATACATTTTCTTGTCAATCCAAGCTTTCTCTAGCTCCTCTTTCTCTTTTTCTTCTCGACTGCGATGTCGATGATCTTGCATTCCTTTTCCTTCTTTAAAACCACTACAATATCAGGTCTTCGACATTCAATCACATGATCGCACTGTATGTTAAAATCCCAGAGAATCTTTACATTATCTGATTCAATTACTCCGTTTGGTTGGTGTTCATACCATTTTTCAGCTTTCTCTAGTTGGTACAAACCACATAGCTTCCAGTGTGCAATGCAAGCCACATTGTCATGTCTTCTTTTTGTGCTAGTTTCTTGCATTCACTTATCAAGTGTGTTTTATGCTCTCCCTTTTCCCCACAAAGTCTACAGAGTGGAGACTCAACAGTTCTATCTATGTGAAACTTTACATAATTTGTCCTTAGAGCTTGTTCTTGTGGAGCCACAGAAGTGCTTCAGTCTCAGGTTTCAAGTCTCCTTTCTTCAGCCACCACCATGTCTTCTCCCTATCCACTTCTTTACCTAAATCTCTGTTATATTGTCCATACATTTTCTTGTCAATCCAAGCTTTCTCTAGCTCCTCTTTCTTTTTTTCTTCTCGACTGCGATGTCGATGATCTTGCATTCCTTTTCCTTCTTTAAAACCACTACAATATCAGGTCTTCGACATTCAATCACATGATCGCACTGTATGTTAAAATCCCAGAGAATCTTTACATTATCTGATTCAATTACTCCGTTTGGTTGGTGTTCATACCATTTTCAGCTTTCTCTAGTTGGTACAAACCACATAGCACATTATTATTATTATTATTATTATTATTATTATTATTATTATTATAATAATAATATCACTAAAAATAATAAATAATAATAAAAATAATAATAGTTAATATTACTTATTAATAAATAATAATAATAATAATAAATAAATAATAAATAATAATAAATTAATAAATAATAATAATAATAATAATAGTTAATATTTCTTTCTACAGGATCTATCCCGAGTGAATGGAAAAGAGCTTGCACTATACATATTCATAAGAAAGGCAACACAAGTATTCCCTCAAATTTCCGACCGATCACACTCGAATCTATACCGCTTAAATTAAAGTATTTACATCATGTCTACGTAATGCAATGTACTCCTTTCTCACCGCCAATAACTTTATAGAACATAACATACAAAAAGGCTTCACCCCAAATCTGTCTGGTACTATGGAACATACTGCGCAAATGGTTAATATAATCAACAAAGCTCGGATAAAACAACGTTCACTTGTCATCACACTACTTGACCTCAACAACGCTTTTGGAGAAGTTCATCAAAAGAATTAAAACCAAAATTAATGTTCGTAAAATTTCCAAACGTTCTTTGCAAGCAAGCTATTTGCATGACAAGGCACTGCAAACTCTATTCTTCAGGGGAGATAATAGAGTTTCAAAACTTTACAATTGGTCCAATAAACCAGTGAATGCAAGCGAGGAGCAATTAGTTTCAGAGTATTGCGTCTTTTTCTATTTGAGTGTACTCCTACGTTTATTTTGTATCATCAACACTCTGCACGTTGGAGTGGACTATTTAATTATTTTTTATTATGCCGAATATTGGGGGGGGGTTCAAATTTTTTTTGCAGGGGTGGACATTTTGTTTGGGGGGTTATAGCTAATATTGGGGGGGGGGTAGCACCCCCTGCACCCCCCACAAAATCCGTCTATGGAATACACTTCCTTTCGCAATGATCGTGCAAAATAACCTTTTCAACGGGGATTAAATGCCGTCAAAACATTACAGAAACCGAATTGCAATTGCATTGCATTGCATTGCGTTGCGTTGCGTTGCATTGCATTACATTGTATTGTATGAATATACGTATGAATACGGTGGGTATAGAACTATTTATTTTTGAATTTTTCAAAATATTGGGTTTTTCAAGTCACGTCAAATCACGCGTATATGTGCATTGTGCACTTTAACCTTTAGAATCAATTTCTAGTGTCCATCCGATGAAACTCCAATTAAATATGGTGTTACACAAGGGTCAGTACTAGGTCCCCTTCTATTCCTCTTATATACACCAATGACCTCCATAACTGCTGTGACGTTTTTAAATTTAACATATTTGCAGATGACATTCATCTTTTTCATGCTATTAAATGCAAATCTTGTTGATCTAGAAATAAATATTAATAGAATTTGGAGAAAAATTGCTGCTGGTGGCAGCTAACACACTGTCATTAAAATATCGACAAAGTTTTGTTTCATTCCCATATTCATGTTTGACTTCCACGTCAAATTTACTCGCTGTCTTTGATCATTTCTTTCAAAATGTTTCCGAGGTACATAATAGTAGTACTATAGATCGGTTTAATCTGCGCTACTGTGGTAGATTATAATCTGGAATCCATTAATAGTAAATTGAAATCTCTAAGTCAAATTAACTTCAAAAAATTATTTTAAAACTCTCTACTTTGAGCTAATTAGCCATTCCGAAGTCGATGAGTGAACTGGGGACGAGTGTTAAAAAGTGCCCAAATTAAGGAATGAACCAAATCACTAAAAAGAATAACATCAATAACCTTCGAATAATAAGCTTTAACTTGAAAATTATGGGATTATTGTTAAAAGACTGTTTTGGGGTCGAGCGTCCCCAAACATTTTGTGGCTTTCAAAGACAAAATGCCATAAATCGCTAGAATATGTTGTTTCGTAATAATTTGACATCCGTAAGTACAATTTCTTACGCTGACTCGAACGGTGGTATTTTTATCCTTATTGCGCCATTAGGCATTACAAATACAAGGACAAACGTACTGCGAGTGATTTGTCAGCAATACGTACTGCGAGCGATTTGTCAACAATACAATTTCGCTTGATTTTCAAAAGCGATAAATCGCTAGAATACTGTTGGTTGTTTAGTAATACATTTGACATCCATAAGTACAATTTCTTATGCTGAATCGAACGAAATACAATATCATATTTCACATTACAGCTTTCACGTTTCCACAGCTAACTATTAGGGATTGTTGTTGGATAAATTCAGTTATATTGATATGGCACCAATATGCTTCTCATAAAGTAGTTATCTATTAAAACTACGTTGTGTAGTTTAAGTTAAAACCTTTTACCTTGAAATTGTCTTTGGCTCGTTTTATGTTTATATTCAGATTCAGTATATTATTATCGTGCCTGGGAATTCAACGATTTAACTAAACTAGCAAGAATGTCCAGAGTTTGACACAATGCAAAATCCATAGAAAACAGGTACAATTCGTTGAAAATTTTAATGAAATTATTTGAAACATTTTGCCCACTCCACGACAGGCTGCCATTTTGAAAAGGATAAATTGGGTTTTATTAGGCAGCTCATTAATATTCTATTTTGTGGCTATCGACGATTGGAGATTGCCGATCCAAGAATGCTGCCGAAACCTATACTTGCCGGGGCAAACTGTGCCCCCAGCGAGTAATTATATACATTTTGTCTTTCCCTTGTGCCCTTTGTCTAAATGTGCTACTTAGCTTGATTAGCCCTTATTGTTATTTCTTTGTAGTTTTTACTCTATATCAGTTTATAGGTGGCCGGACATTTTGCCGAAAAACACTTTGCCGAAAGACATTTTGCCCAACTGACATTTTGCCGACGGACGTTTGCCGAACGGACGTTTTGCCAAACGGACATTTTGCCGAATGGATATTTTGCCGAACGGACAGTTTGACGAATGGGCAAAAAGTATGTTTAGTGCTTTATCGGTAAAAAATGCCAAAATGAAGAGATTTTAGATCAGTGATACATCCCAAAGGGAAAATTGGATGTCTGAAGTTCAGTAAGTTTTGCCGGCTTATATGGCTGTAAATATGCATGGCGTCAATTTAAAAGCATCATTGATAATTGTATTTTAATTGACAATTTTTAACTATTATTTTATGTTTCTCAACCGGCAGATACATTTAAAAAGGTTGCTAACTCTATAAACTAGAGAATAAAGCTAAACTAACAAACTAATCTTGAGAGGAGCGCCAAAAAGATTTTAGGTTTTGAACACTTTTCATCGCAAAAAATTGCCTCTTAATAAATTATTTGTTGTTTAACAAATATAAAACATTTTCCGTGTTGATATACAGTTGATATAACTGTATATGTTGATATACAGTTGATATAATGTGTATATCAATACGGAAAAAAGTTTTATATTTGTTTTATAATATAGCACAAAGAAATATAAAGAAAGAAATTTTCTGACGTTTCCGTGTTGACATTAAGTTATATCAACACGGCTGTTAGTCAATTAGCGTTCTGAATTTACAAATACTATATTATGTTTGTTGTAAACTTCCGCTTTTTTCTCAAAAAATTTCTTTCCAAAATTCGCTAAATTCCTTACGTATATTTTTTATCAAAATTTATTCATTTTGTACATTATACCCGAAGCATTAAATTAATTGGGTGTATTTTCATTCTGTGCGGGTTGAGCATATTCTAGTGTTTACTTGCGCTTCATTTGCAGTTGAAAAGAATGCTATTTATTCAAATAATTAGAGTCTTTAAGTATTGGGGAGCCTTGGGCATATGAGAAATGATATTTCTATTTTTTGTTGCATGGCTCCCTTTGGTTAATATATGAATTGATTTTAACATCTCTCCACAAAAATACAGCTTATAAGGCCACTCCAAATTAGACTTTAGTTTCCCGTCCTCCGCCCGCGTCTCCTAGAACTTGCCGCATGATTTGTCCATTATTGCGAAGTTGTTTCCATTATTTGACTTTTGTGACAAACAATTACGAAAAACCACAGTTTTCAAATAATCTATCGTTCAAGAAATACATATTTATGATACAACACGTAAAAATCGAAATAAAATTCTTGAAACTTTTGTCAAAGAGCGTGAATTTTTTCCGTTTTCACTACGAACTGCTGAGCTACACACTTCCGTTACAAGTTTTGATTTTTGAACGTCACAACCGATAAGGTTAATATCCTGGCTTTCATTTCTGCATACAAAAACTCTAAAACATATTGCGTAGAAACGCGGCTGAATGGATATTTAAAACGCGTGTCTATTTCATGAAATAATGGGCCGTGTTTCATCTTTCAGACACCATAATGGATAATGGAAATGGCCGCCCGCCCGCGTGTAATTTGAAATAAGGGCCGGACGGGAAACTAAAGTCTAATTTGGAGTGGCCTAATATATATCTCAGATAATTGATCCAACTGCTGTTTATGAACGAAATATTAAGGCTTTTAGAGTTCGTAATTTTTCAAACTGTAAACGAAATGTCACTGATATACATACATGGCTTTCCGAAATGTAGCTATAGCCTTATGTTGACGTTTAAATTCGTATATAAATATGCAGAACAGTTAAACATGGGAAGCATTCTTTCAAACATTAATATAGCCGGACTATAGCCTTTAATTTATAAACGGAGACCGCACAGCCATGCATTAGCTTCATTTAAGCTCGAGCAACATTAACGTATATCGCTCAATATAAAGCAACTAAACGCTTCTTGTTAGCTATATAAATATACATTTAATTTAGTTCTTGTGTGCCTTGCCTTACCTTTTTTGAATCCTTCGTAATGCTTTTCAGTAGGCTATATGTTGTGAATTTTCTCTTCTCGATCCCGAGGACTATATATCTTCCAAAATGGCGCCCTGGAAAACACGAAGAAAGTAACAGCATATTTGTTGAATGTTTAAAGTTTTTTAAAAACAATTAAAGTTCTACAAAAGGTGTTGAAAGCATTGTTGAAAGCATTGTTGAAAGCAATGACGTATTACCAAATTAGGAATAATCACGCAAGCGACCATATGGGGCGTCGTTTATTCGTTTATTCGTTTATTATTTAGGGGTCACGTCCATATTCATATTGCCACGCATAACGTCGAATCGACGTTATGAATGGGTGGGTGGGTTTATCTCAGTTCTCTCGACGTTATCTCGATAATCTCGTGGCAAAATTACAATTTTGTGAAGGTTTTGAACAATGTGACTGCCACGCTCGACGTTATTTAGGGTATAGGTGCATGAATATAAGATATGGAGGCATCTGTGAAATTAACGCTATAGCTAAAGGCTGATTTCCACTGTTGCGTTTTTCGTACGCACGTTTTACGTGTGTGTATACGTGCGTACAAAAAGTTTTACGTGCGTGTATACGTGCGTACGAAAAACGCAACAGTGGAAATCAGCCTTAACGGTGTTAAAAATATTCTCTTAAAAAATTAAACCCTAACTCTTAAGCCTAAGACCTAACCTTAAAATCAGATTCAAAAGAAGTTCAAAAACTTTTTATAATTGAAAATAAAACAGTATCGTAGGGGATTCGAACTCGAGAACCACGCTTCGGACTCTTTAACTACGAGTAAAGGCTGATTTCTACTGTTGCGTTTTTCGTACGCACGTACACGCACGTAAAACTTTGAGTCCTTCTATTTTTTAAATATTTTACAAATAAGTTAACAAATGCATACTAAAACTTGCGGAACACTAAATTCTGTTGCTTTATTTATTATATTTCATATAACATTTAAACGAATTTAAAGTTTTACGTGCGTATACGTACGTATGAAAAACGCAACAGTAGAAATCAGCCTTTAAGATGTAAAATGTATGACGTATAAAATCTTGATGTGCATGAATATGCTGAATACAATATTTTACAAATACAAACTCTCCGCTTCAAAGTTTCAGCAAAAACACTCCCTTAGCTCGACTAAACGCTTAGCAAGCGTCTTGTATTGCTGTATAAATATCGCGTCAATTTTGACAGAATCAATGATAATTGTATTTAAATTGACAATATTTAAGTTCACTTTAACTGTTATTTTGTGTTTCTAAACCTCCAGATACATTTAAAACTGTGTTGCTAACTGTGTAAACTACAAAATAAAGCTAAAACAAAGTAATTTTGAGACTGGGAACGCAAAAAAGGTCTTAGGTATTGAACACTTTTCATCGCAAATCCGCGACATTGAAAAATTGCCCCTTAAAGTCCTGTCTCCTGCGAGGTTTTTGGTTGACATCTAATTATAATGGTTTACGATATAAAAGCCGCTATATAGACGTCAAACGCTTTCTCACAAACAATTACAAGTATATATATATATATATATATATATATATATATATATATATATATATATATATATATATATATATATATATATATATATATATATATATATAGTTTTTCTTTTTAACTCAGGAAACCACAACAGTCTGTTTCATCCGTATAGGAATCATCAGGTAATCATCATGAAACAGACTAGTGTTGTATTTCATCCGTATAGGAATCATCCGGCAATCATCATGACACAGACTGTTGTGGTTTTTTGAGGTAAAACGAAAAACTATATCACGCTCTATCTATATGGTATTGAGCACTGCCTGTGTTTCGTAAACCAAAAACTTAAGCTATATATATATATATATATATATATATATATATATATATATATATATATATATATATATATATATATATATATATATATATATATATATATATATATATATATATATATATATATATATATAATTACTATTCTTACTTAAAATGTTTTTTTTGTCTCTACTCCGAGTTTCACGCATCACTGCGATCATCAGGAGACATTGTTCTCAAATACCGTTTGATTTTCGTTGTTTGATGGCGTGACTGCGCGCGCGCGCGAGGATTGTTGATGTTGCTTACACGCGCGCAGACTACATTTCC
>CACRXK020006218.1:0-22117 GCA_902702795.2 Paramuricea clavata | reverse complement strand
CCCCCCCCCCCCCCCCCCCCCCCCTCGGCATAATAAATGTACTTTCCCTTAGAGACCTTACGATTTTAGGACGGCATAATATTGCTAACCAAAATCATGCTACCCGTACACGTATACCGAAACCGGGGTATCTTAACCTCTCTAATAACCACGTACAAGCCATGTCTACGTCATAAACATTACTAATTAATGTAGAGTATCTACTTTTAAGATAATGATAGAAGAGGGAAATTATACTCTGGTGTATACATGCATATACTAAAATATATGCAACGTATATTTTTCTTAACATGTTTGTATAGTAGACATTTCTATCAGCACTGCTATTTTTACATGTGATGAAACGATTCCAAATGTTCGCCAGTGGCGAAATGCTGATATGTTGTTTATCTGAGGTTGCAGACTGTTGGGTCACACTGTCAGACTTGTTGAAACGATCACTAAATAACCGAGGCATGTCATACAAATATCCGATCTTTCTAGTAACAGCCGGACAATAAAGTTTAGGGGTCTGCACACTGTTGTTCAAAAGATGCTTTGCTATTTCGCAGAAAATTCCCAAAATCTTGCTTGCCGCGAACATGGAAACATTTTTCCAGAAATTTTGTTTTGAACTTTTGATCAATAGACAATAGTATACAGCTTTTATCTCATAAAGTTTTAAGATAAAATATATTCCTTCATTCTGATCACTAGATTTTGAAAATTTCGAAAAGGTGAGAGGTTTATATTTTATACAATTTATATATAAATAAATGGGAAATAATTTGTAACATTTAATATATTTCTGTGATTTCCGAAGTGCCGAGTGCGACTGTTAACAAACCGAAATAAACATGTTACATCAATTACACATTTCTGTCATCTCCACGAACAACGGTTCGACTGAACCTTGAACTGAATGCAAATTATAATTCTCTTGCAATGAAATTTCTTTCTTTCGATTTAAAATGATACTAAAAACCCAATATAGAATAGAAAAAAACACATTTTGTCGGGCGATACATTTATATTGTACAACGAAATTTTAAAAATATTCACACGGCTCTTAAAATACAGTTGGGAGGTGATGAGAAATTGAGAATCAAGGAATTTCTTTCAAGTTCAGAGCAGTGCTGAATTATTAAGATTTTGTACACCCCGACCGAAATATTCCAGAACTTTAATTTCACGACCCTAAGGGCCTGTTCATGCATATGAGCCAAGAGAAATCTGCACGCCCTCTGTTAACGCATGTAAAATTCAATCTGTCTTTATATGCGAAACAGGTCAGTCCGGCTAGGTGAGATTTCATGCATCGAGCTAGGTGTGATATCATGGTGAACTTCTCGGCAACCGAGCTCATATATGAAGAGGGGGGCAAGGGGGGGGGGTCTCTTCACGAAATCACGAAGATCATTTTTAGATTTCACGAGTCACGAAAAACAAAATTTCATTTTCACGATTTTTAGAAGCACAGAAGCGTATAAACAAAGTCTGAAACTAACGATTTTCTAGACAGAGCTTTTAAAGGACTATCAATCATTGCAAGGCATTACGAAACATTACGAGCGTCTTACGTTAGTTCACGAAGTCTACGAAGAGGTACGAAGGTACACGAGAACGACGTTTACGATGAAACGAAGAAACCTAAAGAAAGACAACCGCGGGAAGCAAATTTTTTCATTTTTTTAACGTTGATATTAAATTTGGGTCGAGTTTTAAACGTAAACATTCACAATTTTGGGTAAAATATTGGAAAATTCAAGACCCTAGTTAGCCCTTTTAGCTCTTCGCACGCATATTAATCACGATTCACGGAATGTTATTTCATCAAATCACGAATCACGAAGCACGAATGATTGCTAATCACGGGTCACGAAAATACCCTTGCCCCCCTCTATGAACAGGCCCTATAACTACACCTCTGGAACGAACATTTTAGAACTGATGGAGCTATGCAGTATAAAGTATTTAAAGGACATTGACAATAAAAAATAGTTTGTCTCATTCGAAAGAACTCTAAAAAATATATTAAACTTTATTACCGATTTGTCATATCTTGCGTAGTTCTCGAAATATTTAGACCGAAATTAATGAGCTTTCCGCCATCTTGAACTTTTTTTCTTGACCTCATTAACATGGTTTTGATGACGTCAGGAGTTGCATGGGTTAACCATATAAAACTATATACTCTAAAGACTAAAATGACCGAGTAACAATCCAAACTGATAGTTTGAAATGTTTTTAATTATTTCTAAATTTCAGACAGCAACCAGAAACGAAGTGTTGGATCCATATTGATCGCTTACTCTCAAGATAAAAAATTAGCGTGACCCCTCTCTTGACGTGACATGCATATCCTCAATAATCCAAGATGGCGAACAGCTCACGTTTGTCAGTCGAAATATTTTGAAAACCAAGCAAGATATAAACAATCTTTAACAGAGTTTAATATATAGTTTTAATTAAGAGTCCTTTGGCAAATGAACTAAACTAATTTTTTATTGCCAATGTCCTTTAATTAATAAAGTATAATATGATGCAGTATAATCCCACTTTGTCTTTGGCAATGTTATATGTAAATTGCTTTATGCGTGGTTTAATTCTCTTGCTGTAATCCCCCCTTTTCCATGATTTGTTATTTCTAAGCTGCCAATTTTCCAGCGATGACATTCACAAACCGTTGTTGCACAAAAAAACGAATTCTTCAGATATTTAACAATTTCTGACGTGCAAAGTAACTTTGCCATGACGTCAGATTGCATAACGACTTTCTCAAAAAAACGATCTTCGTTTTATAAAACCGCGCATATGCGTTATGTCAACATACTATACAAATCTATATGATGCATGCCAACAAATTTGAATCGATCATCTGTAAGAGTTGTATAAAGGTTTTTTCAGAAAGCCGTTCTGCAACTGACGTCATGTGAGGCTAAGCTAATAACAATTCCACGTAAAAAAAGAGGAATATATTTCGACCTTGCATGCAATGATATAGTGTAGCCGGTTGAGCATGCAACTATGTTAGTATTTATTATAGAACTATACCATTATCCCAAACCAAGCACGAAAAAGCCATGTGTTTAATATATTATATATACAAACAATGTAAATGTTATGTATTTACCCTAATTTTATTGGACCTATATTCCCTAATGAACAAAATTTTGATCTAGACAAGTCTAGACAGAAGTTTCATCACAGCTTGAAAGAGCATTACAAAATTAGTAATATTCCGAAATTTCATTGCGAAATGTTGTAAAATGCGGGTAATATATAGCCCTGCGAAGTTTGCCGTTTTTCAGTCATTTTGTATTACGCACGGGAAATTGATACCGCTTTCTGAAAAAAGGTATCAATTTCCCGTGCGCAAAACAAAATGACTGAAAAATTATACAGTACAACTCAAGTTGTAAGCAGGTTGCATGCGACAGTTATATAGGCAAAAGTTGTATAGTTTCAATTGGCTTTAATGTATTTAAATAGGGTATATGATTTAATTTGAGAATGTAACAGTTCTGTTGTCTGCACTGTCTAATCGTGTAACTGATTGTAAATTTAATTTAAATAAAATCGTTGACGTGGGGAACAAAGGAAAACTACCACACAAACCCTCTTTGGGAGAGCCTTTCGTCTGCATGCATGAGTATTAAAATCATCTTCATTTCCGATGGAATGGGCCAATTATCAGGTCTATAGCTCGGTCAAATTAAAGATGATTCAGCTCGCGAGATTAACAACCAAATTTAAAATAATAATAATAATAATGACACTTTATTTAATTAACGAGGATTTACAGATAAAGCTACAGTACAGCTTGTTTCCAATCTGGTCCTCTTAAGTTCTAGAAATATATTACATCACGTGATTACAATACTCATGCAGTTAACATTCTTTAGAAACGTAGGATATACAGTCACAGATACATCACAATCACACAACATTAACAATCTATAACTATCAACAGTATTAAAGTTTTTATATTAATATAATCTTTTTGTGTTCAATTCAGTCATCTTAGCCAGTTTGTTCTTAAAGTGTTCTTTACAGAACGATCTAAACCCGCGTGTTGTGGTATTATTATTTATAGTGGTTAATTAAAACATTTTGTGAATCTGGAAGTTTGTAGACTCAACGTTTCCCAAACAGCAAGCAACCACAATTTGGGCATATGTTGGAAAGTTGAAATTTAGTTTCAAAGGGTGGAAAAGTGCGCTTTGGACCACCTTTATAAATCTGATCGTATATTTGGCTATTTTTTATCGCAATGATACAAGCAATATGTCGCTTGACAGCTAAAAGATCTTTCTCTAAGTTTTTAAAAAGTGAATCTCTAAATGTGAACTAGCGCACGATAACTGACATGTCATGCAACTTGGATTATCTTTTTTTGACCAATTATTTTAAGAGCCAGAGAGTGTTGGTCCTGTTGAAATTTGGCTTGACCTCTCGTTTGAGTTCACTAGACTCAGCACAATTTTAGGTTAACAGTTTCGGTATTATCTTGGCCAACTTAATTTTATAGCACGAAAATCAAAATATAAACTATATAACAATTTTTCACGATAAATTATAACAATTTTCCAATATAACCACATCTATATTTTCTGTTTATATACTCGCGAGTTATAATCTTTATGTGGTAACGGCACAAATCTCAATATATGAATTATGCTTTACGAAAGTAGCATGTTTATAAAGTAGTCATGAGAAATGCATATTAATTAGAAATAAGAGGAAGATTACATCCGTTTTTCGTCAACTTTAAAATCCATTTTCTCTTAAAGTATTGATTCGTTTGAGAAGCTATATCTAACACTCGCAAATGTTCTTCCTCTGATTTCTAAATACAGACCGCAAGCTGGTTAAAAAAACTTGGCTTCGCCTCGTATTTTCAACCTGCTTGTTTGTACTTAGATATCAGAGGAAGAACACTTACTCGTGTTGGATATAGTACTTAAAATACATGCACGGACTGAAGTGTTTTAAGCCATACAATGCGCCCTACTGTATTATTTTACCCTGTCTATATAACGACAGACGAATTTACACGTCAAGGGGAGAGCTTGCATGCGCTTTAATTAACGGATTAAAGATTATGAGCTGTTAAAATTTTACGACTAGACCACAGTTATCATCTATAGTTACTTGTAGCTGTGGGATGTAGGTAAAATATTATAATTTGATTAAATGTGAAAATGTGTTTTTTCTATTCATGAAAGAGTATGAATGGCCAAAGGAGGCGTTCATGTCGCTTAAACATTTGCATATACAACCATTCATTGCGTTATATGATGAATGACATATGAATGGATTTTGCTTTTCAGTAATAATAGTGGAGCATTATTGAGGAGTAGAATCGCCAAAGGCGTGGCGCCAAAACAGCGCGGATATAAGATATACCTATCTTCTAAATGCATTGATATCTCTATATCAGTTCTAAATTGTTCCCCTAAGGACCACCTCTAATTGGTCTATTATTAATATAGAAAAGACTTCAAACTACACATGAACTAATCATATTTATGCAGAATATCCTTATCAGTTCTAAACAGTTCACGACCCAACGTTTCGACACTCCAGTCTAGTGTCTTCGTCTTATAGGTGATCTAAAGTTCCACCCCTGGTGAAGACACTAAACGCTACTATGAGTAGTCAAGGCAAGAAGAACGAAATCCAACACCACAGCTAGAAATAGCGTCTTAGAATGAGTGAAACTGCAAAGATTGGTTGCTAAATGTTGTAAAATGAAGAAAATATAGCACTGCATGTGAAGTTCGCAAATTTTGTATGCAATTATTTGAATTACGCGCGGTAAAAAAATCACTTTCGGCTCATAAATGGTTATTTTTCCCGCGCGTAATGCAAATATATACAAAATTTGCGAACTTTATCCAAGGCTATATTTTCCTCATTTTACAACAATTCGCAACGAAACTTCGCAATTTTACTCATTTTAAGATGCTCTTTCCAGCTCTGGTAATGGATTTCGTTTTTCTTCTCTAGATCAAAATTTCGTCTATAGCTGCAGGAATCATTCATTCGACTGGGCGTTGCATTTATTTATATAAACCAACTAGTGAGCGAGAACATCACTTTTCTGCTATGTCAGCGGTGATCACATTGCTTCAATTATGCATTGACTTCGTTTATGCAGATCAATGAGGTAGACTCAGCTAGCCAGACAGGAATTGAATATCACAACAGACCTGCCAAGGTTCCCGCATTTCGCGTGAAAGTTACGCATTCTGCTTTTATTCCCACTGTCCCGCACGCATCACTAAAATGATCTTAAAGTTACGCATTTTTTACCACTATATGACGCTATTGACTTTTCGTACAATTTCGTACAATAACTCATTGACAACGCTGTGTGCCAAAGGCGTAGTTAGAGTTAACAATCGACCGACCAAATAAAGACATTCAGACGCATCGTGGCCTGGGGGTACATGGCCAAATACGCTTTCTGACGATCTGGAGACTCCAAATTTCAAAAATTTTCTCAATTTTCCTAATCACATTTAAACTGTAAGTAACACTGTCATATTGATCAGTAGTGATTTTACTTATCTTCATTGTTAGACAGTAGTAAAACATTGAAATCTTGGGTAGGATTGGAAAGACTCTAAAAATGCTATTTGCTCGGCGCCAACCATGATAGCGCCTTGCGGGCGTCGCAAAATCAGGTGAATTGAAACAATTCAGGCGGTAAATCTAACCTCTCCCCTCCCAAAGGCAAAGTCCTCGCAACGGCCCTGGTCACGCACTCTTATCTTCCGAACTTGCCAGGTCTGATATCAGTGTGCGCGGTCACAAAGGTAAATGACACAGATACTGCCCTAGCAACACACCATGAATTGAATTGCTCAATTAATTTGCTCATGTATAAAAAATAATGTTCGAATATCCAGCAGTGTGTCGATGGATAAACTTTTTAAACAAATTATAGTTAAAGCGTTTCATCGCGGTTGTCCTCATTCAGTCCGGATCCCGTTGCGTTAGACCTCTATATAGCTAAATGCGTTGCTGTGAAATCCTGTTATGTTAATTAGAATGGCAGACACAGTTGCCAAATAGTCGAGGGGGGGGGGATTTCTGATTGATAGATAGATAGATGGTTTATTTGATATAACATTGCAGCCAATAGGCTGAATTACGCTTATATTTACAAGTTAAGAAAATGTTAAAATACTATACAACTAAATGTCTCTATAAAAGGATCTAAGAATGTTCTAATAATTTTATGATGAATAATTTAATGCATTGTGTATAATAAAACTATTTCATTAAAACGGTTAGTTTGAAATGCAACGTTAAATCTATGAGTGGATCTAAGAGGTGATATTGTAACCTCTTATGGTGATATTGTAACCAAAATGGTTAAATTGCATCAGAACTAATTACATGAGCAATTAAATCAAAATTCTTTATAAACATCAAATGAAAGTGTACGAGATTTTTTGACTTTCCACTGCACGGCAATTCTTTAGTGGGTCTTTCCGGGAATTTTGTCCGACTTTTTACCGTAATACAACATTTTTTGTTCTCAATCTTCTGATAAAGCAAAGTATAGTATATAACACAATTATATAGCTCTTATATACGCCCGGGACAATGTTGACTGGTGATCCATATATGATGTAGATCACATACATTTATTCGACAGAGGATACTCTATCAAGATACGATGGTCTGGAAACTCACGAACAGAAGTCATTGCGAGGGGTAAATTACTCTGAAAAAAGCGTACGAAGATTTTTGGGATTAGAAAAGCTGGGAAATTTTTCTCGGGATTCTGGGATTCCCCAATACGCCCGGGACAATGTTGACTGGTGATCCATATATGATGTAGATCACATATATTTATTCGACAGAGGATACTCTATCAAGATACGATGGTCTGGAAACTCATGAACAGAAGTCATTGCGAGGGGTAAATTACTCTGAAAAAAGCGTACGAAGATTTTTGGGACTAGAAAAGCTGGGCAATTTTTCTCGGGATTCTGGGATTTCCCCAAATTTAAGGGATTTTGGAATTTTTTCAGTTGATTATTTGAAAATATTTTCCCGTATTTTCTTTCACCGAACTTTTTCCGAACTTTTTTGCGACATATAATCCGTCGAATATTTTTTTAAAACAAAAGAAATCAACGAATGGCATTTTGACGCCAATTCACGATTTAAATTTTAAATTTGATGGGATTTCCCAATATTGCAATAATGTTGAAGATTTTTTTGTGCTTTTTCCAAGTATTTTATGCAATTTTTAGAGATGTTTTGGGATTTAGCGATTCTGGGATTTAGTAAGATTTTGGGATTTTTCCATTTTTTTTATTTTTGATGAAGTGTACGAAGATTTTCAGAGTAATTTACCCCTCGAGTCATTGTATTATGTTTTTGTCTAAGTGGAACCGTCAGGATGGAAACTAGGGGGGGGGGGGATTAGGGGGCGGGGACAACTCCCAATCTTGTAATATTGTAGTTTCGTCGGGCAAGTTTGACACGCTCGTCGGGCAAAAATTATGTAATTGTAATTCGATAGAAAAGTAATAGTTGTAGAGAAAATTTTGATAAATTTACGAAAATATTACTGAAAAATTTGTGTCTTTGGGCAAATTACCGAAACTATGTATGGAGAAATTTCAGTGGAAAAAAAGGCAAGGGAAGCGATTAAACATATTCGGCCGGAAAAATTTTTTCCCCTAAAAAGTTGTCGATGGGGGTCATTGTCCGGAAAAAAATTTTAGCGCCCTGTTCGCCAGGCACGGCCTGTTACCGAAGTTTCGGTCTTGGGAACAGTATACAAATAATGAATGTTTTTATTCGTGCAATGGTAAGAATATTTTCATGAGGTGAAAGATATGGAATGTTCCATTCAACGAGGCGACAGCCGACAGTCTTACCATTGCACGAATAAAAACATTCATTATTTGTTTTATATAATACCAAAATAGACTATAATATTGCTTTTTCAAGAACATTTTATTAAAACACCATTTAATATTATGTTTCAAATCATTCAAAACACCAAGAGTGCAATGGAATAAAACGTATAGTACAATTGCACTCGCAAAGAGTGCAATGGAACGTATTCCATTGCACTCTTGGGAAATGGAATTTTCTATTCAATATCACGTGACCATAGAACAGCCAATTAAACGATCAGAATTCAATAAGGTATTATATAATAGTCGCCATATGCTGTCGACAAGAAGTTTAGATATATGTATGCAGTGGAGTGAGTGGACGTTTCATTTCTCCTGCGAACAGGCGGCTTTGGTTAGGTTAAAATCCGCGCATTTACGAAAGTTTCACGATAAATAGTTATCCTATAGACGCCATGTACGCTACAGCGTACCTATTTTTGTATAATGAAGTAACCGTCCAATTGAAGGATAGCTGGGATGAACGAAGTTGATTAGTTGAGACAAAGGATTTGTGCACGGTGAGGACCAGCTCAACGTCAAAGAAAGGTCTTCTATTTTGTCGCTTCCACAAAGATTTTCGGGACGCGTTCGTTAAATTTAGAGTAGCATATTTTACATTTTAATGGTAATTTTTGTGTTCTTAAAGATTATTAAGTGGATTTACATGTATTGTTTTGGACTTTGCGTTTTTTTTTTTGTCGAAGTACATGACACTCTTAAAGAGATTTGCCTCCGGAAAAAAATATATTGGAAGGGTAGGGTGGGGACTATCTATCGATCCCCTTCTCTGCCACTGTAAAATGAAGGGGTGCGCAGAAGAATGCTTGTGTATATCATGTCATTTTGACATGGTCGGAATGCCAGGCACAACAAACCTCATAGACTATTAGCCTTTCAGTGAAATTTTGCATTGGCAGCACATACAATAGTGTAGTTTGTGAAAGTATTCTATCTTTAATAATACTCATCTAGTACGTCTACATCCGAGCCCCCAGGCTTATATTCTAGCTATACCCTAGTAGCAATAACTGTTTCATTAAAGTCATATTGAAAACTGGAATAGCATTGATACAAACATTCGACAGCTAATTGTAAATAGCTTTATAAGTATAATCTGTACAAAGACTTTTTGGATGCTCCATATCACATAGTTTATTCCGTGATGCCTTAATAGCTACATACTCTTCCGGTAAGATTCTATTATATCACAGTAATCATGCTTATAAATATGCTATAAACCTATTCTGTTTCCGTTTCAAACAATCTCCTTATGTCTGCTTTTGCTTGGAAATCGGGTTTGGGATTAGATCCCACTTGATGGTATTTACACCTTGTTGCATGCGATGTTTTGTTCAGATGAGGGGGTATAGTTCCAAGTTTAAATCCATTTAAAACTTTAAAAAATTGTATTGATTAGCGAGGTAACTATATATGTATTTCTAGAAAATTTGGAAAGATCTAAACTTTTCCTAAAAAGGTGCCAACTCGAGAATTCCTACTATTAAAATTGATTCTTTATTCTTTACATTTTATACAGTGTTTGCGCTGTTTCCCGAAGAGCTTTTCAATATAGAATTACTACAAATAATTGAAAAATACCCATACATGTCTATAAAAATCGATTTGGCGAGTTTAAGACAATATATACAATAAGTGACAAAACACTTTGGACAAAATAGCAAAATAATTTTACGTATACAACATAATCAACCCCCCGCACCCCCCGTTCAATGTTGTGCGTGGAAATACCCGCGCAAAATGTTCCTTGGCAGCGACCCAACATTGTTTAGGGTGGCGGAGGGAGGGATAGTGTTTTATGCTGAACAGTATTTAGAAATGCGCAGATATGTATATATTATATCACTGTCCAAAAACCTTTTGTCACTGATTGTAGAACGTTAAAATATTTTGAAAGTTATTCATGATCGAGACACCAGACAACAACGTAGCTTTATTCTTTAAGCATCTCAGTTTTTAAAATTTTTAAAGACTGAACTTGTTTGAGATCGCTGTCTGTAGGCCATTCCAGACCTTCACAGCTCTGTGGTGGAAAGTTTTTCCCCATGTGGCTGTCCGAAATAAATTACTGTCCAGGTCATAGTTGCGAGTCTGACGATCCTGCATCTCTTAAGGCTGGTTTCCATATGGTCGTAACGGTCGTAAAGATTGAGTCACGATCTTTCGCATCAGCCAAAATACAACATTTTAGAACTGAAAATAGGTGGGGAGTCATGATGACTAGAGAATACTTGTGATTTATATGTGGTTTACAGGTATAAACTATTATCAATTGGCCGTTGAGAAAGATTGTGACTCCATTTTTACGACCATATATGGAAACCAGACATTAGCAAACTTTTCAAACTTGAAAATCATAAGTGCATCCCTGAATTCAAGTTGTTGATTATTGAGTTATATGGGTAACCAGTTCAACTGGTAAGGCAGGCATAATATATGGGGGAACGTACCAGCATTTTAATGATGTCGCATGTCGGTGCAGCGAGTACTTGCATCTAATTGAAATATACTTTTGAGCATTGCATGGGTGATTGCTTGCGCACTCGGGTCTACTCTTGCGATGAATGAGAAAGTGACTAATGCAGACCCCCAGCACAGGGGCGTGGCGTGGCTCTCCGCGCATGCGCAGTGGAAGATAACTCCAGAAGGTTTAATAATGCGCTTTGATCTCATTTAGTTTTGTGTTTAATCATTTAGTTTTGTGTTTAATCATTTTATTATTAACAGTTCATAAGCAAAACACACCAAAAGAAGCCAACACGGTATATTTGTCTTCATAACACAGTAATAAACCGAAAACTTAACCTAAATATTGCCTTGAATTCTCCTCTTTAAATACAAGTTTGTTTGAGCGAATAAGTAAAATTTCAACTGAAATGATTTCAGAAATAATTGCGGGTTGGGAGCGATTACCCCCCTCCCCTGCCCCCTTTAGTATCTAGCATTCTCATTATTTGCACCATGGATCCCATTGGTTCATGACATTCTTAATTCTGTCCAACTTTCGTACGGGAGAATGTACAAATGTAAAAATAATTTGCTTCGGTGCATGCACAACATAATCGTTTCAGAGAGTACGTTATTTTTCCATTGCCAGCCAGCAAACTGATTTGGAAAGTGTGTATTACTTCTTCTCGATTTCTACATTCTTCTGAATTTGTTTTTTTACCGTTTAAACCGGCGGTTATGTTTGTCTTCGCCCGGCAGTTGACATTGTTGGTTTAAAGTTAAACCCGTCTTCTCGTGTCTTCTGCAACAAACTATCCGCGGTTCCGGTGTCACCACTAGTTTTCACAAAACCATTCTTACCATACAGAGACCACAGTTAAGAGACGGACCATTAGAAAAGTGATTGGGGGGAGGAGATTTTCTAAGAGGCAATATATATTTTTTTTGTACACCTATACAGGGTGTATAAAAAAAAACTGAACAGATTTAAAATTGCTCTCAATTTCGTAAAACAGCTATTTGTATCCGTTTTTTTATATATATGGCCTCTTTGGGTACTTATAATGTAGAATAATGAGAAAAATTTCTCGAACTCAAATTCTGTGAACCAGGGGGTGTGTCTTTTCCAACAAACTAAAAATGGCTCGCGCACAAAATTTAAAAGCTGCAATCATATTTTGAGTTGACAGATGGAAAATTTGTCGGGATTTTAATTACTGTACAAAATTTCAGACAATTTGGTTTAGTTTAAGCCCTTAACTATTCACGCAAAGTTACAATTTTCCCGAAAAATCAGCTATTTGCATGCTTAATTAATGCATTTGCCTAATTTGCATATGTCAGCAATATGCAAATTAGGTAAAGGCATTAATTAAGCATGCGAAAGGCTGATGTTTTAGAATAAAATGAATAGTTAAAGGGCTTAAACTAAACCAAATTGTCTGAAATTTTGTACAGTAATTAAAACCCGATATATTGTCCATCTATTAACTCAAAATATGATTACAACTTTTAAATTTTGTGCGCGAGCCATTTTTAGTTTGTTGGAAAAGACACCCCCCCCCCCGGTTCACAAAATTTGAGTTCGAGAATTTTTTTTCATTATTCTACATTATAAGTACCCAAAGAAGTTATATATATAAAAAACCGGATACAACTAGGCGTTTTGCAAAATTGAGAGCAATTTCAAATCTGTTCAGTTTTTTTTTTATACACGCAGGCTAGCATAGTAACGGTCGTTATGCATGGCTGCTTTAAAGATTCTTGCTTTGGCAATAATTCATACTTACTCAATGGGTTTCTTGGAGACGATATATTCGGTCCTATAGAAATATTAAAGATAAATGCCTGTTCATATAGTGATGAATCTTAATTAAAAGCTTATAATTTTTGGGATTTCGTAGCGACGTCTTACGGATTTTCAGGAATTATTTAGGGATTTTCGGGGTTTTTTCGAGGTTTACGAGATTTTTTGTCGTGATACATCATAAGGAATGGACATGTACGGTGTGATAAAAACGGATTATTTTTATATTAAATACCTCAGAGTGTACAGTATTTGGTCATCAGATAAACAGCTGATCACACTTTTGCAGCTTTTTAATGTACCCACAATTTGGGGTGATTATGTTTTAAACTCTTCCATGCACCTATACCCCATCTTTCTCAAACTCAGATTTCTGAATCTATGCAACTATGTACTCACGGAAACATTGAGCATTATCCACACGACATCTGTTCAATAATGTTGTAATTCGGAAATTCAATTTACTTGCTGCATAATGGCAATCATTGGCAACCTGGTCACATAAATCCGCGCATGGTTGTAAATTGGTCTCTGTCGCTGGATCGAACTTCGGCACATACACAGAACACATCAATGGTAGGAGACTTGCAGAGCAATATGTGTACACTAAGGGATACAGTTGGTGCATTTGAAAATGGGCGATCTCCATGTTGCCTTGTGGGAGATAACTTTCATTGTAAAATGTCCAGCAGGGCGAATTAGCCGGTACTTCTGTCCTGATGGATCCTGCAAGAAAACGTGAAAACTGTTAATAATCACCAGCACATTACACATTACACATAATACATTATTATACTGTTATATACCTCCTCTCTGGCTAAAAATGACGCGTTTAAAATATGTTTTCAATATAATATTACTGGAATTTTTCCAATAGTTTGGTTATGTGTAAAAAATCCCTGTCTCTGACCTGATTAATGATGGACATATAGCAAGGAATACAGATACAATTTGAATTTGCATAGCGGGACTAAATTGTCGGGCTGGCTACGCCACTGCGTGGCACTAAACTAGGAGTAGTAAGAGCACTAGAATGCTGACTTTCTGTCATGTAAAGCAAATTAAATAACCCCTAAACTAACTCCTAACCTTAACCCTAACCCCTAATTAACCCCTAACCCTAATCTAACTTTTTTAAACTTTTTTTCAGAATCTAACTTTTTTAAACTTTTTTTGCTTTTGTTAACTTTTTTTACTTTCAGTTTAAACTTTTTTGAAACCTCCCCAGCCCGGCGCGAACAACCTTGTGCTTTTTTTATTTATTCTATTAATAATTTCAAAATGTGCCGCGAATTTATCATATTGATAAATTCGGACGTGTTCAACAATTTATTCATCTAGTAATTCAAAGATGGAGCTCATGTTGCATTTTTGTGGAAAATAGATTGTTTGATTGTCTTGTTTGATTGATCAGTATTATAGATATAGTATTATTTAGTTATTATTCAGTATGATTGATATAGTATTATTTTGTGGTAAGTAAAAAATAAATACATGCGTTCGTCTTGTTTGATCATCATTACATCCAGTGTGTGTGAATTCTGTTGAAAAGTGTTTTCATGCACGACATGACTAGGACAAACTACGATAAAAGCCCTAAAAGGGATAAAACACGGGAAAAGGAAATCATTATTATATATTGAACATATTAAATTTGACTCGTCTCAAATGAAAAGCCTATCAGACAAGCTACGACAAAACACGCCTTTGAGTTAGGGGCGGACCATTAGAAATGCAGCCATTACATCAGGGAAAAAAAATTTGTGCAAGGCAAACAGCAAAGTACAAATAGTCTTGAAAAAAAATTCGTGCAGAGCTTGAATGCATTAAAAAAAATCCTGCAGAGACATGAGACTGAAAAAAAAATTCGTGCCGCAAAAATTTTATACCCCCCCCCCCTCCCGGGATTTCTAATGGTCCGCCCCTTAAAGAAGCCGCAAACAAACATTTAACCGTCACACTGACATTCCTACAATTTACTTACAATTAAAACGCTCTCACAAATCTCTTAACTCATCTTTATTACCAACTCATAATAGCAATGATCACTGATCAGTGAACCCACTGAAATCCATCAACCAATCAGACGTTCCCGCACACTGTGTGCCGCTGCGACTTCAGGTTTCGGTGTTTGGTTCTTGAGGTCTGTTTTATACGTCGAATTTTGGTCGCGTCGAATGCAATTCAAACAATAGATAATTGAGATGATAAACCTCATTATTCATTAAGCTTCATTATCTAGTGTTGTTTAAAGATGCTGTAAAGTCCGCAATGTAAACAAACGCTGAATTGTTTACATTTTGAACTCAGTGCTACAGTTGTAAATTACGATTAGATATAATTATACTGAATTTTTAACACTCTTCTGGTTTCACAAATTTATTATGATACTTTGCGAAAATATACTTTGATTGATCCACCATGGATAAAAGATGTTGTGTTAATGCCTTTACTGACCAAAGTTATCGAGATTGCTCTAAAATATACAGGTTGGACCCACAAGTGCATCAAAGCTTGACATAAGTACGTTGCTTTGATAAATTTATTAAATAAGTTTTATGCCTGGTGTGCTGCATGTGCCGAACGCTTCAGCGCGAGAGCCTATCAGATTTCAGTAAAATGGTCCCTGGTTTCAAAAAAGTGGTCCCTGGCCTGGTTACCAAGTATACCGCATTTGTACTGAATAGAAAATGTTATAGAAATTTCCTTCTTTGTGTTTATAATTAAGTCATATTAGTTTTTCTCTATAATGCTCTTGGAACAAATAAATATGATACGTTTCGCTACCATACGGTAAAAATGGAATAACAGGCTAAATATTATATGACTCGTGTTTACTAGAATATAAAGCCATTGCCTACATGCTTTATAATTATGCTGAGACAACTGAGTCCCCGACTAAGAACGTTTTGACAACACGGTCATGTTATCAGTGCAAATATTTGCAATCTCCTCAGCTACTCAAACGTGCCAAGTAGAAAGCGTAGTACTGTGTATGGTCTTGTGTAGATCACAACTTGCGAGTATATAAATAACATCAAAGATTACACAACAAAACTGTTTTGAACATTTTACTAATGTTCAGTGTCATAAATTTGTATATGGGGAAATTGATTCTCTCACTACCCATTTGCCAAACATTCCTTAGGTTATCGATAAACAATTCCTCAGATTCAGTTAAATTTCTTTAAATTAACATTTCGCATTGTTGGTGAACGAATATAGTCTAAATTTCCCCCAGTTTAAGGAAAGTTCCTTAATTAATTAAAAGTGAGAACGCTGTGTCCACTGTCGGTAAATTTCCACCCGTCAAAATCACCTGACGTCATTTTTGGCTCGAGTCCTGAGTGGAGTCCTGGCTCGAATCCTGGCTTGATAAATAGGTACCCTCGACACCCTGTATATCGCATTTGTGCCTGTTAAGTTAAAGTGGTCCCTACGGGAGTAATATATTTATCGCTATAGAATCATATCACAATCTACAGCTGTTTTGTATAAAGTGAATCGTAGCGTGTCTTGATATTATGTCTATGATGGTCTGTCAGCCCGGGAAACATCAAAGATTCAAAGCCAGAAAATAGAAGACCTAGCCTCCTCCGCAGGCCTCTCTATGGGTTTTAGCCTGCGAATGGGTTTTGAAAAAACAAACTTTTTCCCACCACCCAATTCATCGGGTGAGATGCCTGCGGAGGAGGCTATAGAAGACCTTAATTTGTTAATTTGATGTTCAACTGTGCCTGGTTTCACGTTTCACCTTGGCTATCGCCATTGGACGATTACTTGTTTTCACAAAAATACAATGATCTCAATCGCCATGATCGTGCACAAATATTAACATAAACATAATACAATGACTTATTTGTTTAGTATCCAGAATATCATATTTAACAAATAGGTTACATTTTCCCGTTATCTGTTCAGTTATAGATACACAGTATGACGTCATATGTGGTAAGAACAAAAAAAGTGTCACGAGCCGCCTAGGCGAGTGGTCACTTTTTGTTCTCACCACATATGACGTCATACTGTGTATCTATAACTGAACAGACAACGGGAAAATGTAATCTATTTGTTATAATAAAATTGAAAAAATTGCCGAATTAAACAGTTTATTTTTATTCCCCCAAACATTTGGATTAAGTCGAAATTTTGAAAATATCACGCGTGCATGATCTATGCAAATAACGAAATGCTATTGGCTCGCTTAAATCACGTCCTGAATTTCGATTGGCTAAGCTTAGAATGCGCTAGACGGTAATAACTAAGGAAAAACTAAAATTTATCAAAACAGTGAAAAAAACATTGTTTTAAAGGAATAAAAACGTGTGATAAAAAGGCAATTATTTTGTTTTGAGCGACTATCGCAATTGAAAAGCACTTAAACATTACCTATGTTGCACAAAGTGAAGAAACCAGCTTTGAAAACGAGACATTGACAGGGTCAAATGACCGAAAAAGTATTTGTTTTCGAAGACCGGATTGCCGATTGGATTTTGAAGTCGCATCTGAATGACTGAATTGAGATTTGCCGAGTTGCTAGCTTTTGTGAGTGGTTTTTGCACGTTTATCGAAGGTATTTATTGATGTTTATAGATTTAATTGCATGAATTCATTCAATTTATATAAATCCTGTCGAATTTTGAAATATTTTCGACATTAAAAACTTATATATGACGCAATTCCGTGCGTCTGTCCTCTAATAGATCATGGTTCTCGACCAATGATCATGGCTCTCGACCAATTATTATATAACTTGACTATAGCCGGTCATAGAGTATGAGTGAATCTAATAAGTACAGTCAGTCGTCTGTCTTTATCTAAACGCGGTGGATTGGGGGTATTACAACTTGTCAACTATAAGAAAAGTTAACATTCCCACAATTAATAAAAATACCTATATACCGGTAGGGTATTTTACATATCTATCTAGTTTACATATACATAACAAATCTATTTAAACCTAGTTTTCATGAATGCCGTTGTCACAAGTCACAACGGATACTGCTGGCAAAGATCATGTTACACCAAGATGTCATGGTAAAAATTATCTTACCCTGCCACAATTGCTCACCTTTTGTATTGTTATTTTTAGGCAGAGATGTACTGGATGGAGTGGATCTACTTGCCGCACTTGGCGTTGGAAATCTTACGATGGCGGTCCTTGGGAGAGCATCAGTACTTGTCGTTGGACGTACTCTTGTGATGGCAGGCCCAGTTGGGAGAGCATGATCAGTACTTGTCGTTGGAACTCTTGTGATGGCAGGCCCAGTTGGAAGAGCATCAGTACTTGTCGTTGGAACTCTTGTGATAGCAGGCCCTGATAGAGCATCAGTCGAAACTTGAAGATGGGTAATAATATCTGTAGATGATAGATTAGCTGATTCAAATCTCGTTGTTGGAGGGAACGGTATCCGTGGCACTAAACTAGGAGTAGTAAGAGCACTAGAATTCTGACTTTCTGTCCTGTAAAACAAATTAAATAAAACAATAAGAAAGACGAATACTCTTCTCATTGTGCTATGTTGTATAAACTTCATTGGTTAACGCTGTCCTAGTCGCTTTGTAATGACTGAATTTCGTGACGAATCTACCCGCGCATATATATGACAGTAACAGGAAGAGGAAGCTAGATTAATCATAACCGATTTAATCACTGCTAGGAACTTCATATGAATGCATTCGGACAATTATTAATTGGGTAAACACATACAAACTATTATAATAAGAATGATTGAATGTTAAATATATGAAATAGTTTTGGAGAAACGTTTTATTTGACAAGGTCAATGAATGTCGGCAATTCGCGTGGGCACCAATGGAACAACTTGAGAAATTCCGCTGGCGAGCGAATCTATTTTTATCATGCAACTCAAATAAATAAGTAGCGCAACGACTTGCAAAAGTCTTAAGCCTCTTAATAGTCACGAAGTGCAGACGTATAGTTAAGGTGCCGTGGTTGGTGTATGGACCAACAATGGTCGATTACGCAAAACCTTATCGATTACGTCATTTACGTTTTGCCTTAGAGTATGCTCTATAGTGTCTCTTTGGTTCGGCAATGTTTTACAACCATATTGTGAATGATGGACCGCTTAAATATTTGTAATATTTATATTTATATTTCGGCGTAAGCGTGAATAGTAACTATTATGCAGCCCAATCCCTAGCTCTAGTCGTGCTAAATATTTGACTTTAACTATTCAAACTTTTAGTGTGTCTGCTTTGTTAGGCGAAAATCATAAATATAAATAAATATTCAGATAATTGCAGTTAGTTGAATTAGTTCGACAGTTCTGGTTGCCTGCTAAGTTCGTTATGGATCGCTAAAAACAACTATTTCAATTAAGCTAGGTTGTCAGCGACTCAGCGACAATACTCAACGGTCAATTTTAAAACTGAAAATACGCGGAGTGATTATAACTAGAGAATATTTGTGATTTATATGGGTTTACACTTCACAGATATGAATTATTAATTATAAACTGGCAGTTGAGAAAGATCGCGACTCTACATATCTTTGTAAAGCGCACGATTTTCTACTCTTTTTCTTGGGAATTGCTTCTTATAAACAGTTTCTTTCAGGTGCATAAAATTTACTTATTTCAAGCTTTTATGCACTTGTGGGTTCAGCATGCAGAGTGCTGAGGCATTCAAATTCTTACAATACATCATTTAAAAATAGCCTTCTGGTTTGTTTTTTTGGACGCCCTAGCTGTATATAGCGGTACATTTGACTATATTTGTTGCTCATGGCAACCTTAATTGAAATAGCTGTATGTACGGCTATAAAAAAAATTTATCACATGAGGATCGGGACTGAACTGGCGAAAAACACGTGTTTGTAAATGATTGTTTATATAAAGTTCTGCATTTCGGAAAGCGTTAGCCGAAAAAATTCAACGCCAAAAAAAATAGAAAATATTTCGAAAAAAACATGATCATGAAAAAATCGCAAAATTCCTGACAATTTTGCAAAAAATCCCCAAATCCCAAGAAAGCCATTGCAGGGATTTTTTAATCCCAAAAATATTCGTACGCTTTTCATTACCCCTCGCTTTATTCCACCAATAAAAAAGTATCTAAAACTTATAAGAAATAGGCAGTTCCGTCAATTAATAAACAAATTTGCAAAATTAGAACAAATATCGCATTCCCGCCTAAAGTCCACGCGGGAATGTATGGGACTTGCTGAGCTAGCCCGGCCTCACTGTGAAATGGCATAGCTCGGTTTTACGAGCCAACCCATTAATACACATATGTTGCCAAACGTGGGTGTAGTAAGTACGATGCCCGCATAGTTATAATTTTCAGACCTGCCAACCCCCACTGTCTTTTACAATCATTACAAAGTCGTGCGATTTTATGCAAAACGTGAGATTTTTGAAATTTCTCAGGTTTCCTGATTATTATGGATTAAATGTGTCAAAAAGCAGTTCATTATTTAGCTCGAATTTTTGTTGCATAAAACTTGAAACAGATTTCTTTAAAGACTTTGTCGTTGAGAGTTGGCGGGTTTGACCTTCGCCAACTATATTGTATTAGTTCCTGTTGATGAATATTTGATATCACCGTCTGCCTGAACGGTTGAACCTGATCACCAGAACAGATGATGTAAATATGGCACCGGAGACTCCTAGGTGCGCATGCGCAGACCAGACTGTACCTATCTTAAACAAGCGAAAGTCAGGGGCAGCGCTGTTCCTGCCTCATCCCCAGTCGCTTTATTAAATTCGCGGGGAGGGGGATAAAGGGAGACATTGGAGGAAAGAGTTTTAATTGAAGGGGCGAAGGGAATATCACAACAGATTTTTTCAGCCACTCTGGTCTATTTAACAAATAGATTACATTTTCCCGTTGTCTCAAGTTATAGATACACAGTATGATGTCATATTTGGTAAGAACAAAAAAGTGCCCACGAGCAGCCTATGATTTGATTTTTAATCAAAATTTTCATTCTCATTAAAAATCAAAATGTTATTCGGAGCCACTGTTATTTTGTATTTTCTTAAGGAACGTATGTTTACCACGTGCTATGTATATTTACTTATCTGGCCTGGAGCAACTCCAAGTGCAAAATATGAGAGTACAGTGAATATGAAAAATGATCAAACTACTATAATGTTTTGCGCTTACGGAGACGAAATTGGCATAAGCACATACCAGTGATGAATTATAGTCTTCATGCCAAACCAGCTGCCGGTGCGCATATAACCAATTGATTTCTTCCATCAGCAAATTCAAACAGAATAACGTTATAAATACTTGCAACGCGAACTACTATGGCGAGTGACGAGTCTACGGCAGCCGTCTGAAATTAGGTAGATTTCGGATCGAGGACGCGGACGTTAAAGACAAGGGTGGGTTGACTACAAAATTTTTGTAGTTCGCTATAACCTCGGCTATAACTACAGCTACTTCAAAAATATGTAGTCAGCTACAACCACTGCTACTTTTGAACAAAGGTAGTTCGCTACTGAGTACTGACTACAGCTACTGCTTAAAAAATGTAGCGAACTATTTCGCTACGCTATATTTTTTAGTTTTACTGCAATTTGGCCGAGCATCTACTAACTCATGCTAAAATGTAACCTATAACAAATCGACTTGCGAGTAGCAACAGTAAACACAAAGCGTGAAAATTGACTATTGAGTATTGATTTTAAGCAAACCATGTCTCAATATCGTGCTATTCTATCAAGTTGCTAACGATTTTAAAAAGTAGCGAATAGCGCTTCGCTGTTTGAAAAGTAGTCAACTACGTGGCTACTTTTAGGCAAAATGTAGTTCGCTATAACTACACTACTACAGCTACTGTTTTAAAAAAGTAGTCAAAAACTACTGGCTACTTGAAAATTGTAGTTCGCTACAGTAGCGAACTATACAACTACTTCGCTACTACCCACCCTTGGTTAAAGACGACGTGAAAATGGCC
>CACRXK020006217.1:0-25782 GCA_902702795.2 Paramuricea clavata | reverse complement strand
AAACATAATTAAATAAATCGAAAGGACTGGAATAGAGTCGATGGCACATTGGTTAGTACATGCATGCATATGCGCCTTTCGCCTCGATTTCTGCGATATATGTCGTTCTCTGATTAGCATTTGGGAGTTTAAGATGCCGACAAACGAACAACGCCAGTACAGACTACAGACTACAGTTAACGGTAGTTGGTTGTCAAGATCTTTTTTCCAATAGATTTTTTCTCCAAGATCTTTTCACCAAGATGTTTTCTCCAAGGAGGGATAGCCCTTCCTCAAAGGAGAAAAGTTTAGAACTATATGATATTGTATGAAACTTTTTTTGTGTTGTTGGTGTTATGTGTACTCAGGTGAATATGATGTTTGTGATGTTACTCTGAGTGTGCATCCACACCGGGCAAACTGAAAAGTTTTGCTTCCCGCCGTGGCCAAGCAAACTTTTCAGCTTGCTCGGTGTGGATGCACGCTCAGAGTAACATCACAAACATGTTTGTGATAAGGTATGGCATATGACATATATACAGTATATGGTAGCATGTGGTTGATGAGCCACTAAGAGATCGTTATATTTGATCTGTTTTAGGTACATGTCTAAAGACTGTGAAATATCTTTTTAATAACGACAGGTTGTCATGTCTTGCTGATTGTAGACAGCCTTGCAAGTAAGTACAATGTCAGTCCCACTATTAATGAAATTAACAGCACATACCCTTAAAATCAATTGTCATTCCAGGGAAGAAGTCATTCAGAAGACGATCAGTTCATCACAATGGCCCTCCAAGGCTTATAAGGTATGTTAAATTAATCGTGCTGTAACTTATACCCTTTGGTTATTTGTGTGTGTGTGGGCTGACGCGCATCGTATTTCTTTTGTAGGATTATCTCATCTCACAGAAAAAGTATCACAATGAAAGGTAGTTGAACATGATTGTCATCTGATTTTCTACGTGTTATTTAATACATGCAATTGTCAAGTGTGCAACGTGAGTGTTTTAATAGTTGGTTCATTTTTTTGTTTCCAGTGACAACATGTTGCAGCTGAATGTGTTTTTCAACGAACTGAATTATGAAAAAATTGAAGAACAGTTTTCTTATGGGGTGAGTTTACTGGTGTTAACCGGGAAATATTATTGCAGACACATCGGATGTTTCCTTCCATTCTTCCTTTTTCATTCCTTTTTATATTTCGTTCATCCGTCCTTCCTTCCTTCTCTTGTTTCCTTTTTTCTTCCCCATAACCATCCTCCTTCCCTTGTTTCAAATGCTTGGTTGTCTTTGTCCCTTTCCAAAGTATTCGTTGTATTTCTTCCATAGACCATCAACTTACTGGCTGATGTCGGAGGACAATTGGGTTTATGGATCGGAATTTCTGTGATAACAGTTTGTGAACTTCTGGAGCTGATCGTGATGTTCTTCGCAGTTTGTATCAAGAAAATCAACGCTGTAAGTGAAGTTCATGAGGTGCCCGCTTATGGATGAAATTCTCGACAGCTTTGCCGGATTACTCTGCGTTCACTTGGCGCCATGGTTTGCTTCTGTATATAGTATAAGATAATGAAAATATGTCCATATCTGATGAAGGCCATAGACCCTGTTGATGTAGCCTAGATCCTGTTAATGTAGCCTAGAGCGTGTTGATGTAGCCTAGAGCCTACTGATGTAGCCTAGAGCCTACTGCTGTGGCCTAGAGCCTGAGCCCCTTAGCTCTAGACCAAACACAATTAATGTAGTTTTAGTTACGTGGGGGAAATCAACGTAGATAAAAATATGGTAAATTGCTAACATTTTTGGCATTGTAAATACTTACTAAATAGAACCTTTTAATCATTTAATGATTTAATTTAAGCTTTTATTTTAACACGATGCTGTGACTGAAAACAACCCATCATATGAGTTGATCAGGCTTCGAGTTGAAAACACAAAGATCGTAGAAAGATACAATATCGTAGTCATCACAATTTAATTTTTTAATTTTTTTAAGATCATAACTGTAAATTTAGAATACTAAAAGTTTAGCAAGACTAGTCTATAGTTCGTAATTCCAAGTAACGGCTCCAATTCACTTATATATTTCGTGTGTAATTCAACTTATATAAAGTAAGGATTAAAGTAACTTACTTTAATCCTAAAATAAAATCAATATTTCTAGATGCCATTTTGTGCCGTTTTGTTTTATTTTGTTTTGTTTTGTTTTGTTTTGTTTTGTTTTGTTTTGTTTTGTTTTGTTTTGTTTTGTTTTGTTTTGTTTTGTTTTGTTTTGTTTTGTTTTGTTTTGTTTTGTTTTGTTTTGTTTTGTTTTGTTTTGTGCTCTTGTTATAAACTAAACTAAACTGAAACTTTAAACTGAATATGGCGGGGAAAAACGTGTTCCTTCCAACAAAAAACAGTACAATTATTATTATTACTTTTATTATATTTGATTATGAATATTTTGCTTCACGTCGGATTTTTGCGTATTTTCTCTCCCCCCCCCCCCCCCCCGAATTGCTCGCAGTCCGCATGCACAGGCGCGGTAAAATGCGGGAAAATTTAAAAATTATTTGCAACACAGCGAAGTCGCAAATTTTGGTCGAATATTTTAAATATTTTTGCCATAAAATGAACGTTTCTTCGTCTAAGGCAACGAAATATCATCAAAAACTATCATGCAGAAGGATGCTTAACCATCGAAAAATGTTCATATTCGATAAATGTTCATATGTTAATTTGTCTGGCAAACTTGAAAGGGCAGAGGTTTGACTGTTTTTGGACTCGGAGGAGGATTTCCAGTGATTTTAGTAGTTTCGTCGTACAAAATGTTTCCAATCCGTAATCCTGCTTGGATCCACACTTGTGCATGAAGTATACTATTTAAAATACGCGTAGGAGTGTTTTATCATTTTTAAAATGCGAGTGCGCAGCACGAGCATTTTGGATATGATAAAACACTCCTACGCGCATTTTAAATAGTACTTCAAACACGGCTACAATAGATGCCGTCTTATCGGTATTCTTTAAATAAAGAATACTAATTAGGATTGAAAGAATACTAATGAGATGACTTTTATCAGGTATAAACTTTAAAGTCTCTTCACATGACATCTTGAGGTCCGTGACATGATTTGCCAATAAGCTTATGAATTATTAATGAGTGTTTGAAATTATTATAGCACCAATGTGAAGACCGGACTACCGAGACAAAGATATTATGTCTATTTCTACCATGGAAACCCACAAAGTCAAGGATCTTATTGTGTTTTATAACAATCGTAATCAAGATAACGAAATATCTTTATAAAACAACATACATTAATTATTGAAAACAAGCCCACAAAACATGTGTGTATATATATATATATATATATTATATATATGTATAAATGTACTATTTAAAGCACGCGTAGGAGTGTTTTATCACATATAAAACACGACGCGTAGCGGAGTGTTTTATATGTGATAAAACACGACTACAAGTGCTTTAAATGGCTTAAAAAACGACTCATCTTATACGAGTTCATTGGCGAAGTAATTTTTAAAATAAACTATATATATATATATATATATATATATATATATATATATATATATATATATATATATATATATATATATATATATATATATATATATATATATATATATATGTATATATATATATATATACGTCACAATGAAGGTAGCCAATACAGCATTCCCGGCCTCACCCATTTGTATAGATCATGTATACGCATGATATTTGTAAAATTTCGACTTTTTCAAATCTCCAAATGTTTGGGTGGATTTACTGTGTTTAATTCGGGTGTTTTATATTTATTATACTGATATAAAACAAATATAGATAAGATTTTGCCGCTGTCTGTTCAGTTATAGATACACCGTATGACATCATAATGTAGGCAGAACAAGAAAGTGACCCACTCGCCTTACCGATGTCAACGTTTCAAATAATCTCAACGTTTTAATGCTCATTCAACGTTGAATTAACGTTGGATCAACGCCATTTTGCCCTCTGGCGTGAGCATAGACAATAGAATATTCTTACTCTAAGACAAAGCCGACTATAAATGATTAAATTGTATTCCCATCAACATTCTAGTATACGCTGTAGCTTTTCACACTGCTAGGAGCTGCTACGTTATTCACAGAATTTTCACGGCTCATATAACCACGCCAAACGTTCGAAATCGTGTGGAGTGTTTTATGGTGAATTCACTGACTATACTTAATTTAATTAGGGTTTTTGTAAAGAAAGAAAGGTAAGTATTTAAATAAAGGAAAATAAAGTTTTGTAATGTACATGATGCTCTGGCACGATACAAAAATATATGTAATTTAAATATAACTGCATGCTGTTGGCTTTGCTGCCAAACTCTCTATATTGATATGAAATACAAGACCGCGCAACGCCAGAACACATTGAAGGAACACATTTTAATGTGGTGTTTAATATATACTATTTAAAACACGGCAGGAGTGCTTTATCAGATATAAAATGACGAGAGCGCAGCTCGAGTGTTCTATATCTGATAAAGCACGGCCACTGCGAGTGTTTTAAATGGCTCAAAAAACGACCCATCTTATGAGGTCATTGGCGAAGTAATTTTAAAAATAAACGTGTCTAAGTCGAGGAAATCAAAGTTAAAGTTTCTGTAAATGAACATGATTTTTTATCACATATGAAACCACCGACATGGCAGTGATTTCCTTTGTCTTTTCATGAATTATTAATGATTTTTTTAAGTCAGATCTTGAAGTGTCTGAGCCAATGTAGGTAGCGGCCAATAATAACAAGCTTTCGTTGGTAGCGATGCAACTACCTGAAAAATATAAGGAGAATTTCGACGTGAAACTTGTGAAAGTTGTACATTCCGTATCGGATGCGGAAAGCTATATGCGCCGCTACGGATCGAAAGCTATTCGGTATAGACTATAGTGTATAAATGTAGCCTTAATAAAACGTAACCAATGTTAATTTTATTTATTTTAAATTGATGACGGTTGGTTTTATTTATCTGATATAGATAGAGTATTGTGCGAGTAATATTAAAACTAATAATAAAATAGTTTTTTAATATTAAAACTGTTGTTATTTAAAGTGGACTGAGTTTTTTGGGAAGGAAATATGCAGCGAAGTCAAAGCGGTGTACAGGGACCAAGACCGCCGGCATATGATGGAAGATCTCAACCGTAAGTTTATGTCATTTAGCTCGCTGCTCAGTTTCAGTAAAACCCGGATGAAACGAGGCTGATAGTGCACGAGAGTTAGCAGTGACACAACCTTGTTTAGCTGTTCTTAATGCTTTTCCAACACTATGTCACGTATTGTATATCTCATTCTCGCTGTACGCGCAGACAATATCAGACTTGTTGGAACATATAGGTCTCGAATAAATGTATAAAAAATTCCACTCTGAACTAATATTTTCTGACAGGTACACTCTGTACGGAAGAGACTTATTTCTACCTAAACCAGGAAATACACCTTCATTCCATTCAATAAACAGAATGGACCCCGGAATGAACTCCAGAATTGACCCTCAAGCTCAGCGCAAGAACGGCGCTTCGTCTCCACAAGAGAAAAGGGAAAGCAAATCTTTCAAAAAGCTTGTACACAGTTTCATGGGTTACACTTCGACCAATGGTATTGGACGTTTGGCAGAGTCTAAGACGATATTCTGGAAAATATTTTGGTCGTTGGTGTGCATGGGTGCTTTTTCGATGTTTATTTATCAATTTATTGAATTGCTTCAACAATATTCGTCCAAACCAGTCTCGACTTCTGTGTCAGTCACTTTTGAAAAGGTACGTCTAAGTAAGACGAGTGGCGGTGCTTCAATCACAATTAATAATATTGTAAAAAATTACAGATTAGACCATCGTAGGTTATTTTGATGATAAATATCGTAATTGTCAATGTAACAAACTGCTGATATTAGGCTGGTTGTTAATTTCCAGCTTATTGACAAGTTGTTAAGTCCTGCAGCAGACTGACATTCGTCTTAATCTTTATCTAGCGACTCCCTTTCCCTGCCGTCACCATCTGCAATTTAAACATTCTACGTAAAGACGCTATACCACAGACTGTGAAAGATGCACTCAAGAAAAAATATGACTATTCTTCGAGTTCAACTGATGGTGAGTTCAATTGTTACATCAGCTAAACCAATATAAATAAAACTAGTTAAGATATGTAAGTCACCTGTGGTCTGTCAAAAAAATACAGGCAACTTTCTGTAGTCAGTTAACTACACAACCTTTGCTTAAAACTGTCGCATGCAACCTGCTTACAACTTGTGTAAATCAAGCACATAACTCGTCTACTCACAAGGGTGGGTAGTAGCGAAGTAGTTGTAGTTCGCTACTGTAGCGAACTACAATTTTTAAGTAGCCAGTAGTTTTTTACTACATTTTTAAAACAGTAGCTGTAGTTATAGCGAACTTCATTTTGCCTAAAAGTAGCCAAGTAGTTGACTATACTTTTCAAACAGCAAATCGCTATTCGCTACTTTTAAAAATTGTTAACAACTTGACAGAATAGCATGATATTGAGACACGGTTTGCTTAAAATCGATACTCAATAGTCAATTTGCACTCCTGAACACTGTAGTAATTACAAAAATGTTGCTTTGTGTTTACTGTTGCTACTCGTAAGTCGATTTGTTATAGGTTACATTACAGTCTGAGTTAGTATAGATGCTCCAAATACAGTAAAACTAAAAAATATAGCGTAGCGAAATAGCGAAATGTAGCGAAAAGCTGTAGTCAGTAGCGAACTACCTTTGTTCAAAAGTAGCAGTAGTTGTAGCTGACTACATATTTTTGAAGTAGCTGTAGTTATAGCGAACTACAAACTCAAGTTGTAAGCACAGTTTTAGCCCAAAATTGTGTAGTGTTAATCGGCCTTGGTACTTTCTTTTTTACTCTCGCCCAGGCTCGGGAACAAAAAGACGGCGTCGCAACACTCCGGGTTCTGGAGATTACAATACTGACACCCCCAACACAGATGCGCCTACGACAGACTATTCTTACCAGGACTACTCCGGCGATTTTTATTATAACGATGACGATTACTCTGAGTACCGTGATGACGCCGAGGAGTATGGGTCGGGTTACGAAAACTATGACGAGGACGAAGAAGAAGAGTTTCCGGATCCAGGTACGATCAGCGCGGAAGCGAGGCTACGATACGAAGTTGATCTTGTGATCGGATCGTTGGATGAGGCGGACCTTCGCGATAGAGGACATTTGTTTGATGTTTTAGTCCGAAATTGTACTTGGAAAGGAATTGACTGTAAAACGGGGTATGTATTCAGCTCATACAGTCTGACAGTCACACGGGAAAGGTTACACACCCAAAAACGCACAAGTTGTTACAGGTCTGCAAACAAACTTGCAAGTCGCTACAAATCTGTTTACAAGCTGTCAAGGAGTTGTGTTCACATTGCTTTTCCCCCTTTGTTGTAACAAGTTTAGAACAAGCTGTTAACAACTTGTAATAATCTTGATCGCATTATCAGACTTGTTACAAGGTTGTTCTAACAAGTCTGATACAGTCATGATATAACAAGAATGTTACAAGGTTGACGACACAAGGTTGTAACAATATTGTTATATCATGACTGTAAGGGACTTGTTGGAACAACCTTGCAATAAGTCTGATAATATCAACAAGCTTGTTACAAGTTGTTAACAGCTTGTTCCAAACTTTGTTGACAACTTGGGACAACAGTGCGAACACAAGTTGGTGACGGCTTGTTGCTAGATTTGCTGCAAGATGCGAGATTTTTGCGTGTGTACGTCGCACTAAGAAACCAGACATACTACTACAGCATGCGCAATCTCGTTTCAAATCATGATCGTTGGATGACAGTCAACATTATCCATTAAGGAAACATTAACCAATCAGATGCATTTGATATATTCGATTAACCAATCAGATGCGTTTGATATATTCGATTGACCAATCAGATGCATTTGATATATTCGATTAACCAATTAGATGCATTTGATATATTCAATTAACCAATCAGATGCATTTGATATATTCGATTAACCAATCAGATGCGTACTATACTAAGCCAGTTAGAAGTAGTGATAGCGGTAGTGGGTCTGAACCTCTATATTGTAAAGGGGAAGGGGCGAAAGTTGAGAGATTTTTCAATCTGGTTCTACGAATTAATTTCCATGACTGTAGACATGTACTGATGTAGGGATTGATATGTACGCACGTAAAAACGCGAAAATTGTTACAGTTCTGCAAACAAATTGTAACAAGGTTGTTGTCAAGCCGATATCAGGATGTGTTCGCACTGCTTGTTCCCAGTTGTTGCGCAAAGTCTGGAACAAGTTGTTATCACCTTGTTACAAGGTTGATAACGTTTACAGGCTGTTCGTAACAAGTTGTTACGAGCTTATTGTCATCAACCTGTTAACAACTTGTTCGTTGCGAGTCTGTTTGCCTTATCAATCTTGCCAGTGCGAACACATCTTCCTGACAAGCTGTGAGATATTTACACGTGGCTAGCACACTGCTGATACTGACTACCCTTTAAGGTTACAGGACACCTTTGAGTGTTAATTTTGCCTAAACTTTTTTTATTGGTTTCCATGAAAGCATTAGACTAGTTCTACTACCTGACCAAGTTTGAACGAAAAATGTTGAAAACTCGCTGAGTTATTTCATATAATACATTTCGCTGCAATAAGAAAAACATTGAAAATGTAATGTTCAAATTCAATTTTCTCCCGAAGAATTTTACGGTAATTACTGATTTTCAAACGAGTTGTTCTCCTGCGGGTTTCATCCAATTTTTCTCAAATTTTCACAGGATATAGCTAAAGACGTCAGTTTCAAAATCGTGTTCGGCTTTGTTCTCATTTTGGATATTTTAATAATAAAGAGCAATTCACTCAAACAATTCAGAAATATATTGCAGTCGTCAAAGAAATCGCCATATCAGCGGAATGACGAAATAAACAAAAATTTCCGAACACGATTTTTTAGAACAACTATTTTACTATTTAAAAATGATATTTTCACTAATATACCTTTAAACCAGCAGGAGCACAACTCAAAAGCGTAACGATACCGCGATTTAAGATTTTACTGAATAATTCTTACATTATTTTATTGTTTGTTAATTTTATAACTTTACCATATTTTGCATGCACTGGCGAACATTTGGTGAAAATTTTATGAAAATTGGACTGATTTTGAGCGCGCAGTAGCGATTTTCCGCAAAACGCCAGAAAGGGTGTCCTGTAACCTTAAGGTCTTGGTGTAAATCATTTAAATCGAGTTGTGGTTGGTTCTCTTCTCTTCTTCTCACCTGAAAAACTAACCCTTCTACCTTGTGGCTGCGTGATATCGCCCACGTTTAAGCTGTATTCCTTCCAATCCAACTCTCATTTGCAAGAAAGGATTCAGATTTTTGTACACCCTATACTATTTCCATTTACCTTATTAAATAAAATGTTGAAATTTATTTCGCAGAAATATAAGCAAGTATTGGTCGCATGAGTGGAACTACAAATATGGAAATTGTTTTACGTTTAACCGCGGGATGGACGATGAAGGAAAACCGCAGCGTGTTTTCAGAGCAACAAAACCTGGTCCTTCGCAAGGTAAAATAACTAAATAGTTTCTAAATTCGCCAATACTGTATGTGTTCTATGACTGCAGCTTGTTCCCTGGACTATACAGTTGTCTGATTATAATTTCACGTCAGTCACACAGGAGAAGATTGGTGTGTTGCCCGAGTTGGCCTTTACTAAATACTGCTGGTTTTCTCTTGATAGTCCGGTTTCCTAACTAATTTCCTTATTGATCCCGCAGTATGGCTTTTTGGGAGAACAGTTTAGAACTGATAGAGTTATCCAGTATAAATAAAGTTAGTTTAGTTTAGGTTTCCTCTTGTAGTAACACTAGACCAATAGAACCAATAAGAGATGATGTATAAATAAGTTAGTTTAGTTTAAGTTTCCTCCTCTAGTAACACTAGATAATACATAAATGGTGACTCTTAACAGACCTCTATAGGGAGAATAGTTTATAACTGATAGAACTGCTTATTTTAAAGGTCTCTTACTGGAAATTGATGTGCAACAAGAGCAGTATATAGGAGCACTTACAGTCGAGGCTGGTATTCGAGTATTGTTACATGATCAGGGTCACATGACCTTCCCTTATGAAGAGGGTTTCAGTGTATCACCAGGGATGGCAACATCAGTTGGGATTAAGAAGGTGAGATCAACGCCGGTAACAAATGCATAGACAAATTTTTCTAACGTTGCAATGTTCACATCGTTGCTACCCGATATCATTGTTGTAGTTTACCTGAGAAGCATAGCCAATAGGACAAAAGTGACTAAGCATTAGAGTTATGCTATTCTATGCGTCTGTATACTAGAACAATGATAATTAGTCTTGTGAGTTATGTGAAGTTTTGAATTAGGTATAAACACACGCTAGCATGTGCATGTATGTTCCTTGCAGACACAGATTATCAGACTGGATAGATTCAACAACAAAAGTTGTCTTCCTCAAGATGAATTACCAATGACCAACATTTATCGACGTTATAAAAATATCACAACTTATTCACAACAGGTAAATATATAAGAGAATCGTAACAAAATTTGTTGGTTGGTGTTAGTGGAACAGCGATTAATACAGCATGCGTATTTCATCTAGTCTTTGATTCCTGTGATGTTGTAATTCACCTCGGTTGTATGTGAGAGAAATACTTCCAATTTAAGTCTCTCAAACGCCGCAAGTTTTGTCGGTGTACTTCTGTTTTTTGAAACAGTAAGGTATGACACTTATTGGACCTCTAGGGAGAACAGCTTATAACCGATAGAGCTATCTAATATGAATAAACGATTGTCCCTTGCTGGATGTCTAGTGAGAACAGGTTAGAATTGATCGAGCTGGTCTTACTTTTCGTGTATCGTTTCATGCGATTTTTTATCTTCCACTAGGCTTGCCTCAACTCATGCCTTGGTCTGAGTCAAATATTCAGATGTGGATGTTCGGAATACTCGTATCCATCTGATAGAGACCCTTGTGACGTTTTTGATTCGAAAACAAGTAAGTCGCTTAATGTTAACCATGATCAAATAGAATAGAGGGATAACCCTTACTCTATAGGGAGAACAGTTTAGAACTGTATGGTATTGAATGGTATACATGTACTGTGGTATCTATGGCATATGGTGCAGCACATGCAGTATGGTATAGATGAATTAGCTTGAAAGAATCGTCATATTTGGTCTGTTTTAGGTAGATGCCTAAGGACTGTGAAATATCTTTTTAATAACGATAGGTTGTCATGTCTTGCTGATTGTAGACAGCCTTGCACGTAAGTACAATGTCAGTCCCCCAGTCAATTAAATCAATATAGTATGTACACCTATCTACCTAGTGTCTTGGAGCTTAATTTAGTTGAAATCAATTGGCATTCCAGGGAAGAAGCATTTCTGAAGACGATCAGTTCATCACAATGGCCCTCCAAGGCTTATAAGGTATGTTAATTTAAATAATCGTACTGTAAATTACCTGTGGTTATTTGTGTGTGTGGTCTGACGCGCATCGTATTTCTTTTATAGGATTATCTCATCTCACAAAACAAGTATCACAATGAAAGGTAGTTGAACATGATTGTCATGTGATTTTCTACATGTTATTCAACCAACAACACAATTGTCAAATGTGCAACGTGAGTGTTTTAATAGTTGGTTCATTTTGTTGTTCCCAGTGACAACATGTTGCAACTGAATGTGTTTTTCAACGAACTGAATTTTGAAAAAATTGAAGAACAGTTTTCTTATGGGGTGAGTTTACTAGTTTTATTATTGCAGGAATACAGTGATTAGAAGGATTCGATTCTTCCTTCCAGGGGCGTCGGAAGCGGAGAGGGAGCACTTTTTAGTTAGGGGGGGGGCCTAAATGTCTTTGGGCCCCTCACTTTTTAACAATGGTAAATAATAAACCACAAAGTCAATTGATATTATTTGAATTACGCGTGTAGACAAAACAATTTGAGATATTTTATGACATTTTGTTACCTTTAGAACCCTGTAAATCTCCTTCTAAAGCGCAGGAAATGGACGAGGGGCATGCCCCTGGACCCCGCTAGAATTTAAGCCGCCTTTGGCTGGCGCTAAGTGTGCCCCCCTACTTTTAGAGCCGCTCCAACGCCCCTGCTTCTTTCCATTCTTAAGTCTGAAAATCCAGTATACTCTACTATACTGCGTTTCAACGATATTCAAACGTAGTGGTCCAGTGTAGGTAGTATTCGATCTACAATAAGCTGTCGTGGTTTGTGTCTAGTGAACTCCCTGAAAAAGATATATCAAACGTGATGGTCCAGTGTAGGTAGCAGTCTATAATATGCTGTCGTCTTTGTGTCCAAACTACCTGAAAAGAGTTAAGAAGATTAAAAACCCGTTGTATTCCTTCTAGACCATCAACTTACTGGCTGATATCGGAGGACAATTGGGTTTATGGATTGGAATTTCTGTGATAACAGTTTGTGAATTTCTGGAGTTGATTGTGATGTTCTTTGCAGTTTGTATCAAGAAAATCAACGCTATGAGTGAAGTTCATGAGGTGCCCGCTTATGGATGAAATTCTCGACAGCTTTGCCGGATTACTCTGCGTTCACTCGGCGCCGTGGTTTTCTTCTGTATATAGTATAAGATAATGAAAATATGTCAATATCTGATAAAGGCCACAATTCATAAAGGCCATAGGCCCCGCTGATGTAGCCTAGAGCCTGCTTATGTAGCTTTAGACCAAACACACTGTAGTTTTACTTACGGGGCAATTAGATAAAAAAATAAGGTAAATAGCTAAATAGAACCTCTTAATAATTTATTGTAAGCTTTTATTTTAACATGGTTCTGTGTTAAACAACCCATCATATGAGTTGATCAGGCCTCAACTCAGGGATCGAGTGAAAACACAAACATCATAGAAAGATACAATATCGTAGCCATGACAATTTTATTTTTTTATTTTTTAAGATCATAACTGTGAATTTAGAATACTAAAAGTTTAGCAAGACTAGTCTATATTCCGTAATTCCAAGTAACCTCCAATTCGCTTACATATTTCGTGTGTAATTCAACTTATTTAAAGTAAGGATTAACTTAATTTAATCCTAAAATAAAACAATATGTCTAGATGCCATTTTGTGCCTTTTTGTTTTGTTTTGTTTTGTGCTCGTGTTATAAACTAAACTTTAAACTGAATTTGGAGGGGGGGAAACGTGTTCCTTCCAACAAAAAACAGTACAATTATTATTATTACTTTTATTATATTTGATTATGTATAGGTTATTTTGAGGCAACGAGGGGATATGTGATTTATTCACCGAGGCGCGCAGCGCCGAGGTGAATAAACACATATCCCCGAGGTGCCTCAAAATAACGTACTTATTTTTCACACTGCGAGGTCGCGTTAAAGAGTCAGAATAGAAATAATTCTTAATGCCATATTGCCTTCGCGATGTTATTTTTTCTCATTTTTTGTGCTGCAAAGACATTGCAGGTGAATATTAGAGGGGATTATTAATTGCAGGTGAATATTAGAGGGGATTATTAAACGGAAATTGATTAGAGGGCAATATTGAATATATTCCCCGACAAGAACAAAGGAAACCGAGCAGGGTGAAAAATAAGAATATTTTGCGTCACGTCGGATATTTTCACAGGGGGTCCAACTAAGAGCTGTGTTATGAATATGAATAAAACATTAATTAAACGTAATATGAATAAAACATCATAACGTAATATATTTAAATTATTGCACTTACTTGTATATTAAATCATAAGAGCTTGTATTTGCAGTGAATAGCTTTTAACAGGGCGCTTATACACGCTCAGAAAATCGCTCAGAAACATTTGATTCGAACGATTGTTCAAATATGGCGAATAAATTGACAAAACGAAAATATTACATGACGTTCCAACGAAAGTAACAGCAAGGATTGCGGGCGCGCGAGCAAGCGAAAAGGCGAGGGAAGAAATAAATAGAAGGGATGAAACAAATATCACGTGACTTTTTAAAATGCTTCTAGACTACCCGTTTAAGCTGTTTGTGGGGTTTTTAAGGCTCAGTCGATGTTCTCTTACATGAACAAGCCTAGTCATTACCAAAAAAGCACTGATCAATCTAATTTATGTGATTTATAACAGCGAGCATTCTTGGCCATTATCGCGAGATGTGTTCCATAAGTAGCCTGTTCTCGTGACGTATGACGAAATAATAATACAACTAAATAATGTAAAAAAAAACGTTGGTCGCTACATTTAAACATTTCATATTAGCCGGTATAGCTAAACATTGTTTATTTTCATTAATTAAGCGCTTAGGCGTTGTTGGAGTTGGCAGGAGGCATTTTGGAATTTTCCGAGAGAACAGGCTACTTATGGAACACATCACACGATCGCATTACCGGTGTTTTATCCCTTCTATTAATATCTATTACCCTCGCCTTCCGCTCGCGCCCGCAATCCTTGCTGTTATTTTCGTTGGAACGTCATGTAATATTTTCGTTTTGTCAATTTATTCGCCATATTTGAACATAGTTAATATAGAAGACCTCTATATTAGGTCTTCTATATTAACTATGATTTGAACAATCGTTCGAATCAAGTGTTTCTGAGCGATTTTGTGAGCGTGTATAAGCGCCCTGTTAAAAGCTATTCACTGCAAATACAAGCTCTTATGATTTATACAAGTAAGTGCAATAATTTAAATATATTACGTTATGATGTTTTATTCATATTACGTTTAATTAATGTTTTATTCATATTTCATAACACAGCTCTTAGTTGGACCCCCTGTGATATTTTGCGTATTTTTCTCTCCCTCCCCGAATTGCTCGCAGTTCGCGCAGGCGCGGTAGAGTGCGGGAAAATTTAAAAATTATTTGCAACACAGCGAAGTCGCAAATTTTGGTCGAACATTTTAAATATTTTTGCCATAAGATAAACGTTTCTTCGTCTAAGGCAACGAAATATCATCAAGAACTATCAGAAGGATGCTTAACCATCGAAAAATGTTCATATTTTGGTAAGTAATGTAGTTAAAAGTACAAAATTATATTTGACAACTGCCTCGTGGAATTTAATATTTGACAACTGCCTCGTGGAATTTAAATCACCGATTTAAATCCCTTGTACTTTAAACAAATTGCACTAAAGTTTGTTTATAAGTGTTCAATCTGACTGTGTTAATACAATATAGGCATCAAAATTATGCGATATTGGGTTCACATGTAGTTAAATTAATTTGTCTGGCGAACTTGAAAGGCAGACAAATTTCTCGGCGCCATATTTATGTATAAGGTTGTGTTTTGTATGTGAGAGAACGCATGCCCTATATAAACATACCTTTGTACTATATTCATTAAAAACTAGACTAACTTTATTATGCTGGCTAGCTCTATCTGTTGTAAACGTTTTCCCTAGAGGAACAGCAAGGGTCGTGTTTATTTGCCAGGTATATATTATTAGTACAATGTGGAAATGAAATGCTCCGAGAAAACCTGTGCATGTGCTTCCTAGGTTTAAGCATAGCTCAGCATATACTCAGCAGCAGGTTGTTCAAAGCTGGGTGAGAATAGCATTAATTAGTTTGTATATCTTTGCACGTTTATTACAAAACTCCAGAAAAGTAAACTCCTATTGACTATATAAAAATCCACACAATAAATTAAACACATGCAACTCAAGGAGTGTAATTATAGTGTGGCCCATCTTATTTGGGTTCCCATGAGTATATAGTCCATATATAATATATTGAAATTTGCTATTTAAATTATTTATTTCAAATGCATTTGATTGTTTACTATTATGTGGTGTTTCATCAAGTATATATATCTGAAATTCTTTCATCATTTGGCAGCCATTGCATGCCATGCTATTATTTTTGCTGCCTCATTCACATTTCAAAGTGATGTTTGCTGAAAAACTACGAGTATGTTATCGTCAACAATTAGCCTTTTTCACGAAGGCCAAAATCCGCCATTTTTCGGGTACTGGTCGTCTGCCCTCGTGAAAGATTCTAGACAATTCAAACACCATGAAAAGCGACTTTCAAAATGTGTAACTGTAAATTTACCATTATACAAACAACTACAATACTAAAAAGTTGTATTTCGTGGTGCAGAGACTCTCAAATGTGGGATAGGCAGTACCCCAAATATGGCGGAAAAATCGACCGTGAGAAAGGCCAATTGTCGTCGTTCATCGGTTCATGCGATTCTGAGTTTGTGCCATTTCATCACAGTTGTGTGAGGGTTGAGTGTGACCTCTTTCCAGTGATCAGCCTCGTTTTGGTAGCTAGATCCAGTCTCCAGACAAATCAAGCCGACCACATCATTGCTGCCTGAGAAGGTGTAACGAAACACCGTGATTTGAAGATGAAATTCATCCAATGGAATTCTTGAATCTGTTGAAACTGGGATGTCGAAAGTCTCTTCGAATAACGGATTTATCTTGTTGCTCTTCTGTTTGGTGTTTTTTACAAACACAATTTCATCTTGATTTCTTAGTTCAATTATTAGAAATGGTGCTGGAAAAAATGGAATGTTTAGTGATGGATTGGAGACCCTTTATTTCATATAGAACTGCTAGAACAGCACAATATCTTTACTGACAATGGCTCGGGGAACAAATCTCCAAAGAAAAATTGTAAGATTTGTGGTGTAATCCAATTTCAGGGGGGGTATGCAAATTTCTCTAGGTGGGCGGGAAAACTTTCTGAGGGGGTGCAAAATATATTTTGTGGGGGTTGCCCACCTTGTCAATGATTTGGTTTATATTTTAATTCAACCCACCTCCCATAGTTTTCCTCATTGTTCTGGCCAGACCCATGGCTCGTATAACACCAACACGTAGGATGCCAGTAGTTGCCTGATGACATACTGATACTAAGATTTCTCTCAGAAGCTGAAAAAAATAAAGAAAGAAATCTTAAACGTGTTACTTCACTAAGCTAAACTAACTTTATTCATACTGGATAGATCTATCAGTTCTAAACTGTTCTCCCTAGACGTCTAGTAAAGATCATCTCTTATTGATCCAGTGTTACTACAGGAGGAAACCTAAACTAAATTTATTTATGCTGGATAGCTCTATCAGTTCTAAACTGTTCTTCCTAGAGGTCCAGTAAGGATCATCTCTTATTGATCCAGTGTTACTACAGGAGGAAACCTAAATAAACTAACTTTATTTATACTGGATAGCTCTATCACTTCTAAACTGTTCTTCCTAGAGGTCCAGTAAGGATCATCTCTTATTGATCCAGTGTTACTACAGGAGGAAACCTAAACTAAACTAACTTTATTTATACTGGATAGCTCTATCAGTTCTAAACTGTTCTTCCTAGAGGTCCAGTAAAGATCGTATCTTATTGATCCAGTGTTACTACAGGAGGAAACCTAAACTAAACTAACTTTATTTATACTGGATAGCTCTATCGGTTCTAAACTGTTCTCCCTAGAGGTCCAGTAAGGATCATGTCTTATTGATCCAGTGTTACTACAGGAGGAAACCTAAACTAAACTAACTTTATTTATACTGGATAGCTCTATCAGTTCTAAACTGTTCTCCCTAGAGGTCTAGTAAGGATCATGTCTTATTGATCCAGTGTTACTACACGAGGAAACCTAAACTAAACTAACTTTATTTATACTGGATAGCTCTATCAGTTCTAAACTGTTCTCCCTAGAGGTCCAGTAAGGGTCATCTCTTATTGATCCAGTGTTACTACAGGAGGAAACCTAAACTAAACTAACTTTATTTATACTGGATAGCTCTATCAGTTCTAAACTGTTCTTCCTAGAGGTCCAGTAAGGACCATCTCTTATTGTTCCAGTGTTACTACAGGAGGAAACCTAAACTAAACTAACTTTATTTATACTGGATAGCTCTATCAGTTCTAAACTGTTCTTCCTAGAGGTCCAGTAAGGATCATCTCTTATTGATTCAGTGTTACTACAGAAGGAAACCTAAACTAAACTAACTTTATTTATACTTGATAGCTCTATCAGTTCTAAACTGTTCTTCCTAGAGGTTCAGTAAGGATCATCTCTTATTCATCCAGTGTTACTACAGGAGGAAACCAAAGTACCTGGGGAGAATCGACGGTGTTTAGAAAAACTGGAAGCACCAGACCCCGAGAAACAATTTATGAGATACTTACTGATTTAAACTTTTCAATAATAATTATTATGTAGAGTAAAACTTACCTCGGTAATGGAGCGATGTAACTTCAATGTGTATGCCTGAGCTTCGATCAAATTCACATTGCACAATCTCAAAATACTTTTCCCCAACACTTTATTTCGAACTAGACCATTCTTACGTTTCAACGTAAACTTCAACACCGCTCGCTGTAAGTCTGAAATGTTTTTCACGAGGTACGAAAATGTACGCTTCACTAACGATTTTGTGGAGTCGGACCATAACTGCATTTCGTTCTTGTAAGGTTTTTCAAAGAGATAGAACGCCACTTTGATAAAGGTGTCGACCAGACTCCGTTCTTCTGGGCTATGAATATTCACGACACACACTTTCAGAAGGCGTTCTTCAGAGCTGTAGTACAAACTGATTTCTAAATCCCCCAGCTCCATAGCTAGATTTTCTATACTGCCATTAACACTGGATGTGCCAGTGCGGCCAATGACTGTTTGTTGAGATTGCTCCAGCACCATTGCGGCAGAGTTTCGTCTTGTATTAAAATTAAAATGTTGTTGGGGCTGTCTATACGGAGTTGAGGGCAGAGATTTGACTGTTTTTGGACTCAGGGGAGGTTTTCCAGTCACTTTCGTTGTTTCATCGTACAAAATCTTGGAACGACGGTCTAATATAGGGCTACGTCTTGGAAATTGGGTCCGTTCTTGGAACTCGGTGACGAAAAGTGGAGACCTTCGTCCATCTATGTCACTGTCATCATAGCTCGATCTTCGGTTTTCTGGAAATGATAAACATTGTTGAGAAACGTTAAAAATTCCAATTTTTCCTCGAATGTTTCTCCTTTTGGGTACATTGTTGTCAAAACTAAATTTGCTTCCCAGTGGTAGGATGAAACAAATTTTTTTCCTACTGGTGTGATATTTGCTGGTTTGTTCACCTTGCTGGAAACAATGTTTGTTTGCTGGAAACAATGTTTCCTGGGTTGTCCACCTTCAAGAAACATGGCTAGGAAACAATGTTTCCTGGTTTGTCCACCTTCAGGAAACATGGCTAGGAAACAATGTTCCCTGGTTTGTTCACCTTCAGGAAACATGGCTAGGAAACAATGTTTCCTGGTTTGTCCACCTTCAGGAAACATGGCTAGGAAACAATGTTCCCTGGTTTGTTCACCTTCAGGAAACATGGCTAGGAAACAATGTTCCCTGGTTTGTTCACCTTCAGGAAACATGGCTAGGAAACAATGTTCCCTGGTTTGTCCACCTTCAGGAAACATGGCTAGGAAACAATGTTTCCTGGTTTGTCCACCTCCAGGAAAAATGGCAAGGAAACAATGTTTCATGGTTTTTCCACCTTTGGGAAGCATGGCTAGGAAACAATGTTTTATGGTTTGCCCACCTTCAGGAAACATGGCTAGGAAACAATGTTTCCTGGTTTGTCCACCTTCAGGAAAAATGGCAAGGAAATAATGTTTCATGGTTTGTCCACCTTTGGGAAACATGGCTAGGAAACAATGTTTCCTAGTTTGTCCACCTTCAGGAAACATGGCTAGGAAACAATGTTGCCTGGTTTGTCCACCTTCAGGAAACATGGCTAGGAAACAATGTTTCCTGGTTTGTCCACCTCCAGGAAAAATGGCAAGGAAACAATGTTTCATGGTTTTTCCACCTTTGGGAAGCATGGCTAGGAAACAATGTTTTATGGTTTGCCCACCTTCAGGAAACATGGCTAGGAAACAATGTTTCCTGGTTTGTCCACCTTCAGGAAAAATGGCAAGGAAATAATGTTTCATGGTTTGTCCACCTTTGGGAAACATGGCTAGGAAACAATGTTGCCTGGTTTGTCCACCTTCATGAAAAATGGCTAGGAAACAATGTTTCCTAGTTTGTCCACCTTCAGGAAACATGGCTAGGAAACAATGTTGCCTGGTTTGTCCACCTTCAGGAAAAATGGCTAGGAAACAATATTTCTTGGTTTGGCCACCTTCAGGAAAAATGGCTAGGAAACAATGTTTCATGGTTTGTTCACCTTCAGGAAACATGGCTAGGAAACAATGTTTCCTGGTTTGTTCACCTTCAGGAAACATGCCAGGAAACAATGTTTCCTGGTTTGGCCACCTTCAAGAAACATGGCTAGGAAACAATATTTCATGGATAATACTTTTTGTTTGTGGAAACTGATGAAGATATTATTAGCACTGATGAAGATTCGGGCTTACGGATCGAAAGCTTTGCAGTAATAAATTTACGTGGTGTTTCCACAAACAAAAAGTGTTATGTTCTCTAGTTATAATCACTCCGCGTATTTTCAGTTCCAAAATGTTGCATTTCGGCTGACGAGAAAGATCGTGACTCAATCTTTACGACCGTTACGACCATATGGAAACCAGGCTTATGAAACCGAAACTTTCGTAGAACATTTTGGCCATTCCATAGATTGTGCCCATGGCGACAGCGCGTCATAGAAATTAGCGTTTATAGACTTCCAGTCCCTGACATGCGGAAATTATGGCACATCTTCAAGAGATATTTTTTAGCCAGAACTTCGCGCGAAAATCTAACCGCATGCGCTGACAATTTTAATATTTCAAAGACCTTCTGACTAAGCGACTTTCGTTTTGAAAAGGAATTCGTTCGTGAACTTTTAATCCATTGAGGGGGGTCATGAAAGAAAATACTCCCAATATCACTTTTCAAATTATACATGCATGTTTATCTCCTCCGGCTGGGCAGAGACTTTGAGTGCATGGAATCGCGGTAAAAGCGCTATAAATGATTAAATATTGTTCCTGAGAAGTGCCGGCAATTTTGTACAACACTTTGTACGCAGTTACAAAGCTATATATTGTTTTCATACCGCGATTTCTAAAGCTCCCAATACGGCAAAAGATAGGCGGTGATCGATGCTGTCTTGAATATCCTGAACCTCTGACAGGCTAGATTCACGCTATTCATCTGGCTCTGCTTCAAAAGCTGCCATACTTTCAAAATCCGATACACAATCCTGCTTATCAAAAATATTGTAATAATTCGAATTATGATAGTGGAATTTTATCGAATCGTATCTGTTTCAGGAACGGTCCTGTGATAATTGCGAAGGCACAAACATGATTTTATACTAGAAACGAAAGCTTTCTTATCGTACAGCTTTATGTTATGACTTGACGCTACTAGCGAGAATCTAGAACAAAGGCTTCGGCATTGCACCGAGTAATAGCGTGACGCAGCCAAACAAAGAAGCGAAAAAACAATATTTTAACGGAAGTTTTAAATCAACATCGTATTGCTGCTTGAATTTAAATGAACTATCTTTTAGGATAAACTTTGTTCAATGTTCACTAAAAATTCCATGCTTTAATTTATAACAAGGTCTGTATAATGCTTTAACGAACGCTTTAATATAACACTTACAATTATAAGAAATTAAGGTATTCAAATAAGCGCCATGATTATAAATTGTTCGAATAATCAATGTCCGTATGGAATTGAGCTGTGGGAAGGCATATAGCTATATTTAAGAATTCATGTTGAAAGGAAGCGTTACAAATGAATTAAGGGGGCAATGATTTAGCTAAACCACCGAATACAAGCTGTAATCGTGATAATAATGTACTTACTCTTCCGCCTCCAAGGTTTTAACTTCAGCCACATAATTATTTGGAATGTAGCCGGTCTTGCCAGAAGCACGCGATGTTGCCATCCACCAGTCAAAATTACAATTCTCAGATTCAACATGCAAGAAATCTCCTTTCTTAAAGGATAAATCTTCGTCCGTTCGGGCCTCATAGTCGTACAATGCCACATAAACTTTTACATCTTTCGGACTGGACGGTTCTGGCTCTGGCGGCGGTGGTGGTGGTAGGTCTGGAAATCCTTCCTCGTATGGCGATGGGACTGTGTTCTCGCCATTATTCCTATTGATGTCCTTCAAATTCGTCACCTCCTTCGATGGTTCTTTTGAACCACAACAACCCATGTTGAAAGCGACCCAGACAAGGGTCTACAGCCAGAAAGAAAGCAACAATTCCACTGCTTTCAGTCCGCTTGCATTTAGGCTTCCGGGTTTCGGTCAAGCGCCGAAGATCGATGTCTCGAAATTTGACACTTGGGATCGGCCTTGCTGAAAGTTAATAAGTGCTTGAGTTGGTACGAACTGATTGGTTTAAAAAAGACTGTTTGTTTTTTAGGCATGCGGAAATATCATTAATACAAAATTAACAAAATTATATAACATTTTAAAGTTCTTTTGTTTTCCAAATTGCACTTGAAAACCATGGATGAAATTTCGCCGCAATTAAGGTGGATAAAACGTTTTTAGTTCAAATATCAACTCGAAAAATAAGTCGGTAAATTTGCATCCGTCCGTCCGCTGGTCTTCAAAAATCATATTTAAACTGGACCGAACCACTGGTGTAAGGTAAGAATCAAAGTGTTTCTAATGAGACTAACTTTCCGACTACGGCGCTTCGTCGAAAAGTTAGTCCGCAGGTGCTATACAGCGCCCTGCCTCTGGTTAGTCTCAGTAGAAACACTTCGATATTTACCTTACACCAATGGTTCACTCCAGTTTAAATATGATTTTTGAACGTCGAAGTTCTCCTTGTATTTTTCAGGTGATTGTTTTCCTATCAATCGACAACTTTCTGTCTGATAAAGATTAAAATCTGAAGGTTTTACAATTGTTTTAACAATTGCCGTCCAATATGCTTCAATGGCGACGCTATAGCAACCGGTGATGCTATGCAAATGTTTAATGATTTGCATCATTCACACCCTCGGATACAGAATACCTTTTATCAAGCCGAAAAATCTGTTTAGTCGGTAAAATCCTACGGGATATCACACTCAGTTCTTCCACTCACCGCCTCTTAATACTTCTTGAAAATGTAGTTTCCTAGAAGAATTAAAACTATGAGTTCCGAAAGTCTGTCGCTTTGCTGCTATCCATGATTCCGGCTATAGACGGCGGAAATTTTGATCTAGACAAGGAGAACGAAACCATTACCATAGCTGGAAAGAGCATCTCAAAATGAGTAAAATTGCAAAGTTTGGTTGCGCAATGTTGTAAAATGAGGAAAATATAGTTCTGTGCAGTTTTGTGCGCAAATTTTGTACATATTTGCATTACGCGTGGGAAAATAACCATTTTTTGAGCCGAAAGTGGTTATTTTTACCGCGCGTGATACAAATATAAGTACAAAATTTGCGAACTTCACAGGGCTATATTTTCTTCATTTTACAACATTTTGCAACCGATCTTTGCAGTTTTACTCATTCTAAGACGCTCTTTCTAGCTGTGGTGTTGGATTTGGTTCTTCTTGCCTTGACTCAATACTTAGTCTATAGCTCGTATCACCCATTGGGCCATTGCATCACCAAATCCATAGCATATTATTTCCATACTACATCCATAGTATGGAAAGTGCAATGAGTATTAAATTGGATTTCCACAATCTCGTTCCCAGAGTATGCCTGTTCGCGGGTTAGGTTGTGGCATGACTCTGGGGAAATCGAATCGAAATCGTTATTTGATTGGCTGCCGTGATCATCAATGCTGCCGACACAATTAATGCGTGTTTTTTGCGAGAATTACGCGTGGACATACGCGAAGACGCCGAAGAGAGAATTATCAATGTTTATCAGATTTGGAATGCGAAATCAAACGATATAAATCGAAGGATATGATATTAATCGTATGAAAAAGTATTGGGACGTTGGGTATATATAGTTCACTGGTATATACTTACAAAATGGCATGGTATTTATGAATGACTTTTTATCGATCTACAATACGAGTATATTCATTATAACCATGAAAGAATTGGCTAAATGAAATCATCGCACACGTTGTCGTTTTGTTAAATTGACATATTGTTGCCAGGACTTTGGAGTGACAGCTTTTTCTTGTGTTAAAGACTTGAAGCTTTAAACAATACAGTACATTATGGTCAATGGTCAACACTCAACATGTTGTAGCCCGTGGTCTTTGACTTTGTGCTTTTGTAGATGGAGTTGTCTATATAAATTTAAGATGCCAGGTGTTTTTGTAGCATCTGTATAAATTATAGAATAATTGATTTAAGAAGTTCCTCAGGTTGTAAAACATTTGGTTATAGATTTGCTTTGTAAGTGATTGCCACTTGACAGCATGATGGGCTATTCCATTTAATATCCGTACACCCCTGTCGAGGATACATGTTTTTCATGGTTATACCCCTGAAGAATTTCAAACTCAAAACCTTTTACCCCTGAAGAATTCCAAAATTCCAAGCTCAAAACCCTTTACCCCTGAAGAATTCCAAGCTCAAAACCTTTTACCCTTGTTCAAAGAATTCCAAAATTCCAAGCTCAAAACCTGTTATCCCTGAAGAATTCCAAGCTGAAAACCCTTTACCCCTGAAGAATTCCAAGCTCAAAACCCTTTACCCCCGAAGAATTCCAAACTCGAAACACTTTACCCCTGAAGAATTCCAAGCTCAAAACACTTTACCCCTGAAGAATTCCAAGCTCAAAACCCTTTACCCCTGAAGAATTCCAGGGATCCTCGACAGGGGGGGGGGGGTATGGATATTAAATGGAATAGCCCAATGTAAGGCTATAACTAAGCCAAACCTGAAACAATTTTTACATCAATTTGTGTCTGGATAAAAAATAAGTAGTGAATTTAAATACAGATGTTTCCTTGTCTGTTGCTATCTATTATACTATGTGAAATATTGGCAATTAATCCAATTATATATAAAAGGAGATACTGACAGTAGAATTGAAATAGCTACCAGTTTTCAATCAAATAACTACTTTAATTTCTGTATCAACTATCAAGCCTCCTGTGTATTGTTTCCTAAGCATCATTGAGGGGGCACTTGTTCTAAATCTATGCAATAAGTCTGGTTACCATTAAAAAATGTCCATATTCAGAGTTACCGTTGTACTATATTTTATTAAAATACTACAGAAATGCAATATATTTCATGATTTTAAGATATTGAATGAGGGCTGCATGGTAAAAAGAGGAGGGGGCTTATTTATTTTTGATTTTTGTATCCAAATGAGGGGGGGGGGGCTTTTTGCTTTCTGTATCCAAATGAGGGGAGGGGGGTGATTGGAAAGGGGCTTGAAGAGAAGGGGGCTAAATATAGAAATTACAGTACCTCCATTCCTTCCTCTCCCTTCCCAAACATGCTGCAGAGAGGGGCAACTGCAGGGGTTAAAGCCTGGATTGCAAGGTTGATGTATAAATTGCATGTTATGTACCTGGTAATATGGAAAAATGAGCTAGTAAATGTATCCTTGCCTACAACTAGTTGCCGATTAAATGTTCAAAGATACACAGTGTTAAGCATGAAGAACAAATGGAAGATATACCCACAGCCAACAAATTTTCAACAAATAGATATGGATTTGTTCACTTCATTTCTTACTTTCGACACAAGTAATTATGGTAATTATAATTACAAACACAATGTACTGTCATTTAAAGACTTAATATGTGATCCATGTATATATGTTAATGTAATATAATATAAAAAATAATGTGTTTATTGTTAAAATATGGGATATATAATACCGTAAACCTCTGACTATAAGCCCTGGGCTTATATTC
>CACRXK020006216.1:14338-25782 GCA_902702795.2 Paramuricea clavata | reverse complement strand
TCCCTGTATCTCGTGATTAGATTAAGATATTTAAAATCTCTTTTCAGTTTTGAACTCTTCATGACATGATCTTCCACATTCTGCTTAAAAACTATTAAGATATTGAAAATAAATTTTAACTGGAGGTTTTGTGACGTCATTTTCCCGCCAAAAACCGTTAAATCTCAAAAATAAAAAACATACGATTGTTCGGAATGGAAAGTTATATTGATGTAGCAAGTTTCATGTCCATCCGAAATATATTGAAAAAGTTTATATCAGATGGCCGATTTTTGGGAAGAGCTGACCCGGCGTGAAGACGAAGACACTTGATGTTTACGCAACTTGGCGTTGAAGAAACCAGCTAATAGGAGCTTTCCGTCGCGTTGAATATAGAGGGTGGCTGCTATGCCCCTGTTCTTTACGGAACCGTCTGTAACAATCCAGAGCGCATCATCAGACTGAGGAAGTGAGATAGTTTTGTGATTCTCTAGGGCTTGTTGTGCAGTCTTAAATGCTAGCAGTAATTCGTCAGACCAACGGATTCGCTCCCGAGACTCCTTGCCGGCGGTAGCCTGATCGAGAGGGTCGAGCAGCTCGGCATACTTTGGGAGTACTCGGCTGAGTACCTTGTATGAGCCAATAAAGGATCGTAAGCCTTGTACTGTAGAGGGCGGAGCAACAGAGGATAAGGCAGCAAGCTTGTGTGGGCTAGCCTGCAAGGTGCCTTTGGACCAGGTCCAGCCTAACACAACAGCTTTCTGTGGGCAGATGATGGTTTTGGAGGCTGATAAGCAAAGGTTGTTCTTCTTCAGTAGGGAGAGCACACGGCGCCAGTGGTGGAGTACCTCACTAGGCGTATTTCCATCAATATACAGGTCGTCGGCGATTTTAGCAACACAGCCCTCCTGAATGAGGTCACCTAAGACCCTGGACATTAACTCCTCCAAACAGGTCTCGGAGCCAGGCATACCCATGGCAGATCGGGTGTAGACACGGATACCTTTATATGGAGTGGCGACTCCACAATACTTCATGGACGAAGCAGCCAAGGGGATTTGATAAAAAGACTTTAACAAGTCAGTGATAATGACGTATTGCCATTGTCCTATGGCGCGTAAAACACTGTCAACATTCGGCATGAGTGAGGGCTGTGGTTTACTGTACTGGGCAACCGCACCGAAGGATGTTACGAGACGACTTCCACCATTTGGCTTCTTGACAAGGAAAGAAGTGTTCAGGTATTCAACATGAACGTTAACCTGTTCAGGTTTGGCGAGGCTTCAAGCTCGTCGAACTTAGCTTGTAACGCCTCCATAGTACTTCGGTTGTACTGTGGTAGGCGACCCTTCCGTTGAGGAGGAAGGGTTGGGCCCATATTGACAACGACTTCAATCTTGCCACTAGCACCATTGTACTTGGAGATGGTGGGGTTGAACACATCGTCATACTCGAGATGAAGATCCCTGAACTGGTCACGGATGTGGGGTGGAAGAGGGGAATCTGGATCAAGAACTACTGTGCTAGAAAACGGCTTGCTGTGGACAGGAGGGCAAATCACAGTACGACAGGTGCTGGAAGGCGAGGCACATGGGTCGGTGGGGAAGGGAGGTATGATATGCCGAACTTGGCATAACTGTTCACCTTTCTTTATGAGAATCGGAGAAGAGGTTGTGTTGGGAATACGCAAGGTATGATCTACGGAAACAATGGCCTGTGGCTGAGGCCATGCGGCTTCCAGCTTCTGAGAAAGGTTAGAGGGGCTATCGAGTCTAGGTTCCAAGGCCCACAAAGCATCGGGATCAGACTCCAGAGGTGTAGTGAGCTGGAGATAGTCACCGGGTAAGACAACCATGTGCTGTGGGCTGCGGAGAAGGAAGGACTGCGTGCGTCTAGCAGCGGAATGGGGGATCGACTTCGCTGGTTGGCCGTAATGCACAACATCTGTACCACCAATTAAAATTTCGCGCTTTGCAGGGCGAATAGCAATGTCATTTTTGGACAAGAAAGGATTGCCAGCCAAAATGTCAACATCAAGTTGGCGAACAACTAGGGCATCGAGTTCAAATGTGGACGAACCTCGGATGAGTGAGCAATGGACTTCACCAACCACATCCATTGGGGTAACACCATCAGCCTGGCGAGCCATCTGAGAAGCAGGGGATACAGGAAATCCGTAAGCTGTGGCCGATGAGGCTCGAACCATGTTGGATGTTGCACCAGTGTCTAAGGTCAACTGGATGGGGTGCTCATTGTAAAAGGTGCGGAGGACAGGGGACTGAACGATACTCACACGATGGGCAGTAGAGTCATCGACCAGCACAGCGTTAGCAACACCCTCGTGACTAAGGTCAAAGGTATCGCAGTCTTCAGGGTGCAGATCATCATAGTCGTCCTTCAAAAGTCGTGAACGAGCCCATGGTCGCCTGTCTCGCTCTGGTAAATAGCGACAATCCATGAGGTCATGGGTTGTATGCGGGCGACCAGCGGTCTTGCATAGAATACATGACCGGAATGCTTTACGTCGTGGGTTGTCTGAGGCACTGGTAGGGTTTCGTCGTGGGTTTGTACTGCCAATGCGCATTGTCCGAGTCTCATCGATTAATCGTAGCTCATCAAGGAGGGAAGAGAGTGCCTGGGATATTTCTGGTTTTAACGAGGCCAGGGATTTGTTCCGCAGCTCAGATCCATATTTTTGCTTCACCAACAAGGGTAGTCCTGGGTGTATTAGTTGAAGCCACAGAACGACGATGGTGTTTTCCAGGGTGGGGGTTAAATCTTCGTCAGCTTCCAACGCCTCTCCATGATGGGTGATGCCCCCACCAGCAGTTAGTAAGTTATCTTCAAAGAATGCCATGAGGCGTTGGTATAAGTCTTCTGGTCGCTCGTCGGGTTGCCGGATAATAGTGGCTAGGTCGAGGAAGTGAGCCCCGGTGGACTGGAAACCATAGTGCTGGCGGATTTTCTGCCAAATATCATTAAGAGAGACTGAATTCTTAACGATGGAACTGCGTGAAACGACAGGGCAAAAATTGGCAATTTGACCAAGCAATAAATCTAAACGAGCGTTCTTTTGAACGGCGGTTAACCGTCTAGGTTCAGGAATGGGGTCTGCATCATCGACCAAGCCTCGGTGGGGATTAGTAGAGGTCTTCTTTTGCCATGTGGCTTCAAGAAAGGATACAAAATTGCTGTCGAGGGATAGGATATATATTAAGTTCTGTCTCCAGCTTTCGTAAGAAGTTATGGTTTCGTTCTTGGATAATTGCCACTGTTTAGGCGCTCGAGCCGCCATTTTGACGAAAGATAAAATACGAGATATAAACGGTTTATGGTTGCTCACCTGCGGAAATTTGGCCTTCTCACTTTACGAGAGGTAAATGTCCTAGTCTTCGTGACGTGAATACGTTGTGAACCGCTGCCACCACGCCAATAATAAGGAATAAACTGAGTTTACAGATGAGAAGTCAATACAACACAAGAGAGCTTTTGTAATGATAATAACAATGTGGTGCGCTAGATGATAATGGAATGCTAAGGTGCTAAACCGCTGAGAAAGGGAATGGCGTAGCTCTTGAGGCAAATCCAATTACATATGTTTATATACTGACACACTGTATAGTTATAAAGTCTCAGCTAAGTATTTTTATATTCAACTAAGACTTGGAACCTCACTTTTCTTATATAATTCTTCATTTCTTTATTTTGTAGAAAAATGTTCAACACATCACTTTATACAACGAAATATATTCGACTATTAATTGAAATGATGATATGATTACAATGCAATGCTGATGCTCAATATTTCAAATTGATTTCATCACTAACTTCATTGTGGCGTCTCCACTATTCTAATAACGCGGGCCGGAATGGACGCTATAAATTGTTCGTGAATTTGTACGCTATTCAATTAATATTGCTATTAAAGTGGATTTTATGGCGATTTCACAAGTTCCTTGAAATACGACTGTTAATTCTTCGAGGACAAGACTAACGTATATGGATTGTTCCTCATTATTGGTACCTTTACAACGAACATCGCCATCTCTACTGGTAAATCAGTGAAATGGAACTTACTATCGACGCTTCATAAAAAAATAAACATTATAAAAGCTTACAGAAATGGTTTCCATTAAAGAACTTGCCAAATTTGGTTTGTTTAAATCACAAATGCAAGATTTGTTCCGTGATTATATAATCATAATTCATACTCAAACTGGATTATTTAAACTTCAAATATTCCTAGTGATTGTTTCAGAATTTTGTTCCAATACGATGCATACTGTAGAAAAATCTGTATACTTTTATTGCTTATGGGCAAGCTCGGTAAAAGCTAGCGCAAACAAATATTTTTATATTTAACTATAGTCACTATATAGCCGAAAATTTACTATATACCCGACTGTACTGTCACTTTGTATGATATGACAAAGAATGTTCAGATTGCAGTCTTCTTCTCTACTACAATCAACTATCAGAAAGTCACCATTTTTTATAATGAAAACAGAGAGAATAAGAACTAAATATGAAATGGGTACAAAATTGCTAAGGTAAATACTGTAGCCACATTTGTTAATGACTTAATGTATCATGTATGCTCTATTAAAATGAAAACTACAGAAGAAGATCATCTTTGATGAAGGCTACTGGCCGGACCTTTGACATGATAAAGGCAAAACTGAAAACAAATGGGATAGTATTAGAACGAAACGCGCATGACAATACCTGCAAAATTCATCCAACAAAGGCAGACTTACATCTAAACAAATTTGCACCACTGATAGGATTTCCAGAGACTGAAGTTTTAACCGGCCTCTGGAGTGTGAGAAACCTCTCCCTATACGGCGGATACTAATCACGGTCTCAGATACATTACTATTAATTGTGATGTTGTTAATACATCACTAATGTGACCATCACGATGTGAATGGTAAAAGAAGTTCTACGGTGTCCATGCTAACCATAACATCAGGTCAACACCTAAATGGAACAACAACGTTCTTCTAAGACATTGAAAGTAAGGTTTCAATCAATAACGGGTGTTATAACAAATTCTCTTTTGATATGAATACGAATATCAGTAATAGGGTTGATATGTCCGCACTCCTCGAGTTTTACATCACATAAATAAATGAAAGACAAACGCTTCATTATCGAACAAGAGTTAAGAGATATTTACTATAATCCAAGTACCGGTTATCAATCCATGGAGAAGCTCTACCAAAAAGCGAAGGAGGAAGGGCTACGTTAGCAGAAGAACTGTGAAGGACTGGTTGAAAACCCAAGACACTTACACAAGATACAAACCTATTAGCGATTTCCTAAAGTCCTGGGTCTAGTCGCTCAAATCCCATGTTGGAGGGCCAAGAAATATGGCAGCAGACATTTAAATTAAATGTTTAATGTAAAAAGGAGATATTTCATTTTTCGTCGTCTAAAAAGTTGATTTTGATAGTAGATACTTCGACTCTTTCACATATTTGACGCCTATCGCCATATATTTTGTCCCTCCAAACGATTCCAGAATGCACTGCGATCTCTTTTAGGAAAAGGGAAAGTGGATATGGGAAAATACAAAGACTAGAATAAGGGATATTACTGGATACTTGAACAGCCGATGAGATCCTGAGTCATTACGGATTTGCTATACCTGTCTACAGAAAAGATACGAAGAACATGACAAAGGCTGTGGACTTATTATTAGAGGAATTCAAGAAAAGGTTTGGGAAATACTCAGAAGTTGCTCAGTTCGATGAAGGAAAGGAGTTCTACAACGTCGGTGTTAAGATGAACCTTTTGGAAAGACATGACGTTCGTTATTTTTCCTCAAACTCTGACAGAAAAACAGCTATTGTTGAAAGATTTAACAGAACTTTGAAACAATGATGTAGAGTATTTTTACATCAAAGGAACTTACAATTGGGTTGACATCCTAGACGAACTTACGGACAGTTATAACCACGCCAAACACAGCAGTATACTAATGAGACCCGCTGATGTAAACAAGTCAAACAAAGACCAAGTATGGATTACACTATACGGTTATGGATTAGGAGAACTTCCGTTACCTAAGTTCAGAATTGATGATACTGTCAGAATAACGAAGTACAAAAATATCTTTAGCAAGGGATATGAAGCAAACTTTACGGAAGAGATATTCAAAATTGTAAAAGTATTAAGAGGAGATCCTAACATGGATGAAATCGAAAGTCACGATGGAAAACCAATTATCGGAAAGTTTTACGAAGAGGAACTATCTGTCGTGAACAAAAAGGATGATGTGTACAGAGTAGAGAAAATTTTAAAAAGAAGGAAAGGTATGGTATTGGTTAAATGGTTAGGATACGATAATAAACATAATTATTGGATTCCAGAAAAAATATTAAAACTATAAAATAAATGGCTGACATTGAACTAGACGAAACAAACCGCGTTGACGACCGCGAAGCTGAAGCCGTAGCCGAAGCAGAAGGAGAAGAAGAGACAAGTTTCAATGACGACAATAAAAAACAAGATGAAAGTATATTAATTATTGATACATCTAATCCAGTGCCGGAAGCTCAAGACCTGACGGTTCCATACCAAACCCTAGACAGTATGCTGGAGTAGTAAAACGGTCCTACACGTTAGACAAAAAGATTTTCTTAAAAGAGAACTCGGAGTAAACATTAACAGGAGACGGACTATCTTCCACAATAATCTTTGACAAAATGAAGCTAACCGTAAATAAGGCTGGAACGAAAATTAAAGGTGCTACATTCAAAGATTTTAAGATCATTATTTTAAAGAATGGAAAAATGGAATACCCCACATACAAAAGTAAGGAGTCCGCTGTGAACGAATACAAAGAACTAATAAGAAAAGCTAAGGTAGAACATTCGAAAACGTCCGCAGCCTCAGTAGAAGAACAACTCGAACAGCAAAACTTAAACGCTCCTCGAGAACTTGTGGATGATGTACTAACAAATACCATTGAAAGAATGGATGATGAATTATCCAACCAAAGTGAGGCTATCAGTAGTAGCGTAGTTATAACAGAAAATGAACTAAGAGAATAAAGAGGTATCCTAAACGTAAAAGGAAACTCAGGTGAGGAAAAAAATAACTTTCTTGAAATAGATCATTGGAAAGAATTAGCTGAAACTGAGCGAACCGCAGGGCGTGAACAAAAAGCTCTCTTTTACGAAGCAATGGCTAACATGGCAGGGTTAAAAGGGGACGAAATAAGGTTAAGATCAAACGAACGACCCACAGGATCAAAAACTACGTCCATCGTGGAAGAGGAAGTAAACGCAAACGATCTCACAAGGTTCGAAAGATTTAAAAAATGGGCAAAAGAAAAAATTACCGGAATATCAGTCGTAGCAATATCTGTGGCGGGTATCATTGCCATGATCGTTATGAGAGCTAGAAGCGTAGCGAAAAGAGGGGCAAGAGCAACAAGTAAATTCGCAAAAGCAGTGGCAAACTTAGCCAGAAAGGTAGGACCCGTAGGCCGTATTAGCATCCGTACTAAACCTAATTGCCAAAGTCCTGGCATGGGGAGCAAAAGGTGTTGCGTTTCTGTTGCGAAAAATGTCAGGATTCTAGCTTTAGCATTAACGTACTTCTTATACAACGAATACGGAAAAAGAAAAAAGTAAATTTTTTTTCATATATAATAAAAATGGGAGACAGAAAAGATTTAATGAACGAAACTTACGATGCCGGACTTATCACCCTTGGTGCAGTCGCTGTATCCGTGGTAAGCAAAACGTTTGCAAGTGACAGTCTGGGAGTACCCAGTATGGTTCGAAAGGAATTCTGAAACTAGCAGTAGCCGTTGGAGTCGGTGCGCTCGGCGTTCACTATTTACAAACCAAGAAAATAGTGCCAGATGATCCATTCCAGTAAACAGTTTCACAAAAATAAAAGATGGTAAGTGTTGTAGTTGGAGAATTATTTAACGCAGATGCATTCGCCAGAGCCGGATTCCTGTTCAGCAAACTAAACCGCGGTGGATACGAAGAAGAAATGAAAAGACACAACAAAGCGATGGAAAAGTTATCCAGAGCCAAAGAAAAATGGTACGAAAGACAAGTAGAAAAAAAGAACAGAATAGCAATACTCAGACAGGAACTAGCTGACGCCAAAACAGATATGGAAGCCACAAACCGTGCTCTGGATTCCCTAAGACAAGCGCAAGAAGACTGACCATGGACAAAGGAACGGCAATACATGCTTACTACATACCATCAAACGAAATGGAAGAGTACCAGCATATTACAATCGGAATAGTAGGATTAGGATCCGGATTCGTAATAACAAAATTATTGTAAAATCAACAGCGCATGCGCAAAACTTTTTCACATACAGATAGAACGAGGGACTTCGTCGGCATGTCCCAAAACTGCGGACTTCGTCTTCGGAATCCGAGCCGGTTATGTTTTCAATAGGGAAACTGAATTATAAGCCGGAATTTATATGTTCCTGCTTTGATTCTCCAGTTCTCTGCTACATTGCCAATTGAAATCTTAAAGTGCTGCGAAAAATGTTGATCAGTTCATGAAGCCCATACAAATGAACTGACCATCCTGAACAACGGTTAATTAAACTGTTTTATGTTTTCCTTGCATTATTAAATGTTTGTATTAAAAATACAATAATATCATTTCTCGAAAGTTTTTTATTTCAACCACTATTATGTTTACGTTCTGGAGAAGCCGTTGTAAATTACAGTAAAAGTTGAAATAAAATAATTCGTGCAAGGGATTATATTTTAAAAAATTGTCGACACAAGCAATCATTCCTCTCCAGTAAACTCCAATATTGCCTCGATATCTCGAGCACGCAAGCATGTTTTCCAGTTGTGAAGTCGCCACATTCAGAAACTCAGCCCGCAGCAAAATCATTCAAAATAGCTATTTTAATAGAGCTCCTAGAACATATAATTGCTTGCCATCTTATATCCGTGACGCTGACGTCACAATTGGCCAATTCAAATCATACTTGTTGAATTATTATCACGAAATGACTGAACTTATATATGACATTAATGTACCACAATCGTTTAAAACTGTCTGTGTTAAATGTCACTCGTGTCGTCCTTTGCCGAGCCTTGTAGATAAAATGTGTTGTAATTGATGTAAATGTTTAGTTTAAGGGACCCTGTGAATAGGGCAATAAGCCCTGTAGGGATCACCAGTCATTTATGACAAAGCTAGTAAATAAATAAATAAATCGCACTCTGAAAGACTGTCTTTAGACAAATGCCTGACACCGCCTCAGATGAGCCGAGACATCTTGATTGCAGTTAGTAAGCACACACATCCAGTTTCATCCTTTAACAACACGAAGCAAGACATTTTGCCGTTGTTTCTATACATATGCATGCATGTCACTTGTCTCTAGAGTCTATATCGCGCGCACTTGGTCGTATTCTGAAGCGATATATTTTAAACTTGTGAAGATCGCGTGCACTTGGTCGTATTCTGAATCGAAGTATTTTGCAAGAAGAAAGCGGGAGCCACGAGGATTTGAAAGTCTGACAGCCATGCACTGACTCTTTATCGAAGTCACGACAGGTGACACGTTGGCTATAAGAGAGCGAGGGAGAATCGCGCCCTAGTGAAATACGTTCCGATTCACCACCTTTCATTGGCATGATCTTGTTTATTTCCAGGTGTATCATAAACGTATACAAGTTGAATATCTAGTACTTCAAGTGTAATTGGTTAAATACAGATGAGTTAGTCGATTCTACAGTTTATGATATGTTCTTTTTTACATACCGACACCTTTGAAATGTCCGACAAGAAGATATTTATAAAACATATTTAAAATTCCTATAACCAAACGCCAATTTTGTTTTTTAAATTTTCTGACAAGTTTGTTGAAAAGGGATATTTCTGTCATGCGTTAGCGATTGGATTGCTGTGTGTTTTGCTGTTAGTCATGACGCCATAGGCCTATACTTTATATAAGCATACTTTAAAATTACATATAAGTTGTGTACATTCTATCAATTATTACATGTCCAAACACATTTTATACTTATAAATCTATATCAGATTTACACATTGTCATTGTCAAAGAGCAATGCCATTTTTTTCTGAAAAAAGATATCGAATATTTTTGAAATAGACAAGTGCGTGATATTTATGAATGTGGTCAGACTGAATGAATGTGGCATAACATTAAAAAACAAAGCTCTTTAAGCGTGTTAGGCCGTGGGCTGTTGGCCAAAATTATTTCGCTTCGTGGCACCCGTGTGGGAAATACTTGGTTTGGGGTTTATTTGAAAGGCATATAGGTACATCACTACCAAAAATTTTCACTACCAATTAGGTAAATCACTACCAATTTCCCAAGCAAAAAAGTTGCCCAATCCCGAGAAAATGGGTGATCAATGATTATCCTCTATTAAATTGTATTACAGCAAAAAAATGGAGAATTTTGTATTCAATTACAATAAAAATGACTTGCATCATCGGAAAACGTACAAAAAACCGCATATAAGGCTTTTAAACAGTTTTTTTATTTTTCAAATAGTCTTTGAGTTATTGCTGTTTTAAATGTGAAAATTAGACCAAAATATCCCAATAAGGACTGCAGTGCCTTTTTCAAGGAATTTTCACTGTGGTGGCAAAACAGAAAAAAAAGGCAGAACGAAAAGTATGAGCCGTCGAGGTTTGGCCAAAGCGCGAGTCTGAAGAGAGATTTTGTAAAACTTTAATTTATTAACTTCACCTATATAAACAATAACTTCAACTCTTTGTAGCTATAATCGTACAGCTATAACCAGTGGCGTAGCCAACCCTTAATTTTGCGGGGGCGAACCTGTGAGACCGTCTAGGAGGGTCCGGGGTCCGGAAAATTATGAAATCTAGGGTCCCTGAATTGCGATTTCATGCATGATTTTGGGGGTTAAATCTTGCAGAATTCCGAAGATTATAAAGTACATCGAAGACAAGAATATTTCCAGACATTTCTACTCGGAATTAAATAAATTGGAAAAGTCACCTTGAAAAATAGGAGTAGGGGTCAGTGTCACCTTATTTCCTCTCTGTGATGCCGGGGGGGGGATCCCAATGTGATTTTGATCAGAAATGTTGCATTTAAATCATTTTAGGTTCTATGAGACACCATTTCCGCATTCTCAAAATTGCGTTGCTTTTTCATACGATACAGAATAAGTCTGAGAAGAAATATTCATGCTATGATGATGCATACATGTATTTAACAGTTAAAAATCTAAACTAAATCTATTCTTCTTGGAACCAGCATTTTATCGGATTGTTTGCATGAAATCTATCGCTATTATGAAATACTCGGTGAAGAACAATATGAATTACACACAAGATGGCTGTGGAGGAGGCTATGGATGGGCATAATCTCATTATCAAGTAAATCAACTGCAATTCTGACAGCAATCATGAGCAATTCTGCTTCACACTTCGGGGGCAGAAATGGCTTTACTGGGGGGG
>CACRXK020006216.1:0-14318 GCA_902702795.2 Paramuricea clavata | reverse complement strand
ATATAGTTAAAAAAGGCACTGAAGGACTGGGTACTAGGTCAAAAACGCGTTTTTGACAGCGTATAACTCGAAAACAATTTTAGATATAAAAAAACTGTTTAAATGTCGTATATGTAGGCCTTTGTAAGCATTCTGAAAATGCAAGTCATTTTTGTTGTAATTGAATACAAAATTTTACATTTTCTTGCTGCAATACAATTTAATAGAGGATAATCACTGATCACCCATTTTCTCGGTGTTGGGCAAGTTTTTTGCTTGGGAACTTTTTGTGGTAATTAAGCATCTATGGTTCTATGAATTGAACGACAGAAAATCTATTTCCCAGGAGGGCGCCACGAAATTGCTTTTCAAGGCACTTTTTCGCACAACAGCCCACGGCCTATGTCAAGAAAAGAACATTACGACTATATTTACAAAAAGGATTTTACTAGCTGTGGTAGTTTCTTTCATTTGAAAAATGTATAGTCAGAAAGAAATGTTTACTTTTAGCGCCTCTCAAGAAAGATGTTAATTAGCTATAAATTATGCAAAAATCAGTGATCATGGGCTCCAGAAAATCTTTGCTCGCTCGAATTACAGATTGATACCCGCAAGTTTTTCTTCAGATCTTGTGAAAATAAGTATAAATCATTACAGTCAAGAGTTTTTCTGCGTATTTTTAGGTCCCCTTTAGGAGATCTCAGGCTTCGATTTTAGTGTAATTTTGTAGGCCGAACAAGAAGCAAAAACCGTCAAGTTGCTGTCGTTTATTCACGATTTATTCAAATGCTCTTATTTCTGCCACAGGGAACGTGAATTGTGTCTTAACTTGTTGATCTAGTTGAAACTTGGAAACAGTCAGGCGTTTTGACTCAGCGCGACTCTAAAATTTACCGAAATTCAACCTTCGAATTTGCTTGAAAATAGCTCTGCACGGGTAAAATGAGTTTCGGCGTCTAGCGAAGATGCAAAAAATAATTTTCAAAATATAAATTTATTTTGGACACTTGTATACCAATGCCTTTCAACACACAAAAATTGAAGGAAATCTATTTTCCGAAGTCGAAGTCACCGGACCGCTGTTAGCGGGACTGCCACTTAAGTCGGTAACCATATTCTCAAAGGATCTAGTGGAAGTACACATGCTGTACACATGAGGAGGACGGTTATAAAACTTGTTAAGCCAATATACTTAGGCATGAGCGCATTGGATCTTAGCAAAATCCTCATATACGACTTCCATTACAACTACGTCAAGGAAAAGTATGGGAAGAATCCAGCCTATTGTTCACCGACACGGATTCGCTGTGTTATGAGATCAAGACCCAAGATTTCTACAAGAACATCGCGAATGACGTTCTTAATAAGTTCGATACCAGTAATTTTGATAAGAACCATCCGTCCGGTATTCCCATTGGGATTAACAAGAAGGTCATTGGCATGATGAAGGATGAGGCCGGCGGGAGACAAATTGCGGAATTTGTCGGACTAAGATCTAAGCTGTATTCCTACAAAATGGCAGATGACCTAAGCGAGGAAAAGAAATGTAAGGGTGTCAAAAAGGGGGTGGTCAAAAAGGAAATTACCTTCGACGACTATAAAAAGTGTCTGTTCAGCGAGAAAAAGCAGTGGAGGGGAATGAACACCTTTAGAAGATGGCTACATGAGATCTACACAGAAAGAGTCGTTAAGGTAGCCCTGTCGGCAGACGACGACAAAAGAATAATAATGGCGGACGGAATAAACACCATGACGATCGGACACAAGGGTTTGGGAGTGTAGACAAGGCTTCGGGTGGTGTTTGGGAACCGGGTGAGATTTGAGGCGGGTAGAAGGGTTTGGGAACGCAGACAAGGAATCGGGTGTGGCGGGTGTGTTAGGTGGCAGTTGGAGCATGGACGTAAGGTGAAGCGTTGGGTGGTAGTTGACGCATGCGCGGGAGGGGGGTCTGTTTTCAAAATGTGCCAGAATCGGCCTTTCCCTACTACTTATACAAACTACTGAGATGCCAGTGCATGGTATAAGGATATAATTATTCTAAATATTGGGCTTTTCGCTCGACAATGGAACGTTTGAGAGTTTTTGTAAATTTGCAGGAAAAAACTAATATCAAATACATCACCGTAGTATATAAACATGAACGGTTGTGGTTAGCTCTTGACAACTGTATCTCACTGCACTGGAATCGCAAGGCTGAAGGTTAGATCCTATCGGAGGGCTTTCTCAACTCCTTCTAGGTATAGTTAGGTCTTAAATATGTACAAATATTTCCAGTTGGTTAGGTCGCCCCTTTGGGAGTGTTTCAATTCCACATTAATTTTCACAAAATATGTGAAATTAAAATTTCATTCAAAATTTCACATATAAAATGAGCATTTTAATTTGTAAAACGTTCCAATTCCACATAAAATTTCACATGTGAAATTATGTGAATATTTCTATTGCCAGATGGCGTTTGCCACGTATTTTTCGTGTATCTGAAATCGGCCCAAGACAAATCGCAGCGTGCGAACGTAGCTTTAATTAAGCCGACTCTCCACTACGTAAATTTATTCGCGCGAAGCGAAAAACAAATTTCGCCGCGTGAAACTTCTTTTCCCGCTAATCAATTATAGTTATGTTAACCAATAAACTTCGCTTCGTGTGAACAAATTTACCTGGTGAAAAAGAAGCTTAACTCAAATATCAAATATTTATTGTTACTACAGTACTAGTATTTGGGGACAGAACGTAAGACGGATTTCCAGTCCTCGCACGAAGCTCCTCGCAGCTCGCTGCGAGTGATGCATGAGCACTTTCATCCAATCACAATGCTAAACAGTTCATTTTAATTAGACGCAAGCACTCGCAGCGAGCTGCGAGGAGCTTCGTGCGAGGACTGGAAAACCGCCTTAACAGGGTGAAGATAGAAATACGGCCAGTCAACATAGTACAGTTGGCTGGCCGTATATTAAACCGTATTTCTATAGCTTCACCACGTGAAGCTCCGCTGGCTATGTTACTAGAAACAGAAAATGATTAGTTTACATGTTGTCTGTCTTTCAGCGTGTAATTAATGATTAATAGGTTTTAAAGCGGGTTTTGTTGGTAGAAATTAAATTACAATGGTTCTACTATTACAATGAACTTGCGTGTAGTATCATCATTATTGAAATATGACGTTGGAATTGACGCACTGAGACATTCCTTTTTGCATGAATTTAAATTAAACGTTTCTTCCTGCAAGCTATTATTACTGATGGATTCACTTCTCGTAATTGTAAAGTTAAGGGGAACTGAGCTTTCCTTATTCAAATTATGAATACTCAAGCATGGATGATAGGTTTCACTAAATCTAGAACCTGACGTTTTCTTACAATGATACACAAGATCTACATTCATTTTGTAGCCACATGCCCAAAACTTATCTGAATTTAACCCATATTTCTTAGCAACAAACGTGTACTGAATAATGTCTCTTTTGGGTTTCTTTCTTAATACAGGCTGTTCTTCCAACAACTTCTTTTGTTCTTCAGGAATTGCATGGTAGGTCATACCGCCGAGGTAAAGCTCGTTAAACTTTGGCATCTTCAAGGCAATTGGATGGTTCTTGATAACATTATAAAGATAGTCAACCGTAATTAACTTGAATCGTACAACAGCTAGCAGATCATTCGTCTCTTCCGAACCTGCGGGATCGACATCATTTTGCTCCATCCAATGCATCAAAGCATGAAATACGGTGTTCTCTGATTGGACAATCACTTCATCACTGCTTAGTAAATACTTCACAGACGGTTCAGACAGACTGGTAAATTTCTCAGATTGCCAGTTTTCATCTAAAGGGCTAAACTCCTGGGCAAGAACCAACTGTAAAGTTGCTGCCAAATCTTCAACATCGTTCATGTTATGTTTCACTTTTATCACGCGCATTATTTTTGTGCTGATTTCGAACGTAGTGGCATTCTGTTGGAGAACATATTTGCATTTTTTAAAAACAAACTTTACGTCGTATTTGTCGGCCAACTCTAAGACTGCGAGCAGTTCGTCCACTGATTTGTCATCCAACACATTGCTGCGGTACACGGCCTCCAGGAGGACGAGATGTGCATTTTCTTCTGATTCTGGGATTTTGAGGTGAACTTCTGTATCATGTGTTTCCTTCATGCCACTTGAGTGTAAAAGTGATCGAAAATATGGACTTTGAACGGCAAGCCATAGGCCGTGCACATAAATCTGGTGCTGTCGTAGTGATTCATTCAAATTTTCCTGTATTCCGTTAGAAACAAGATTTACGGCTTTTTCAGGCACGCCTTCTGTAGAAGGATGTAGTGGTGAGGTTGAAGGCATGTCAAGTTGCTTATTTTCTGCCTGTTCGCAGGCTGGTTCGTGACTTTTATTTTCCATTACGCTTCCAATCTCAATCTCGCAATCAGCATTGGTCTGTTCGCAGGTTGGTTCTGTTTCGCTTCCGGAATCTGTTACTAACAATCCAACCTTAATTTCGTTGTTTGGGTCGATTTCCTTTCTTCGTTTCTGTCCTGGCCCTTCATCGGCTATCTCCAGACTTCTTTTGCTGCCAGAGGTCTCAATTGAGTTGCCAGAGTATGTTACATCAAGCTCAGTAGCAACAGAACTTTGTACAAGACGGCAAGTTTCCCAGTTGTCTCGCATAACATCGAACACCAAAACTCAATCACTAAACTCAGGCATGTTGTATTCAGGCGCACACATTTTTGAGAAGTCGATTAAATCGCAATGCTTTAATTCCATATCAGACATACTGCTGGGATTTTCGTGCCAAAATGATTTTTATTTCGATGAAATTGTCATGGAATTTGTGTTTGTCTGAATGATAACCTAAAAAGTACTGAATTGAATTCCACAGGGAACTGTGAATCTTTGTCATACTCGACCAATCAGAAAATCCGTTCACACGGCTTGGAGCGATTTTTGTTATTAAATTAGTTTCGTTGTTATGGTTGCACTGCTTTGAACTTTGGGAAAAATATCTCTTCTAAGGTCTGATCAGCTTGACCGCTTTTTTATTATGTGTCACTGTGGGAGACAGTTGCAGAAAATTTAGTAATTATAAATTAAAGAGTTTGTTTATTGCGAGGTCCATACCTGTATAGGTTCATAGCTTTTAGCCTTTAGCCATTATTAGGAATGTTGATACAACCGGCTCTCTACCATTTGAGCAAGTCATTATTATTCTTCGTCAATCGTGGGTAGTTAAAGAATTATAACTAAGACTTACTTTCTTTTTAAGGCAACCTTGAGGTCCAATGACATGATCAAAGATATGTTTACCAACATGAGCATCCACTGCACTGAGAGGATCATCAAGTAAATAAATGTCTGCATTGAAATACACAGCTCTTGCTAGGTTGATACGCTGTTTTTGACCACCACTCAGATTTACACCCTAAAACAATGCATGGATAAAACCATGACTGCTGTGTGCTTTCAAAGTATGTTTTAAGATTTATGTTGTATAGTAATCATGGCATTCATTTAAAGGATTAGTGTCACACCAGGAATTCGATGGCTCAAACTCCTGCTAGCGGCCATTTTTCGGGACGAATAGATTAGATGATCTGGAAAGTTTTTACAATACGTCATATATTTAAACCATCCTTTTCTAATCCTTGCTCTTTTTGTGTAATTTTTTATCAGAAATGCACCAAACAAGGTATTTTTATCGCTATTTGTTGTATTTAAGTAAAATGTAAACAATAACAAAAGCCCGCAATGCATGACCCTGGCACTAATTCTTTAATCACGCTATGTATTTCAACTGGATCTAATCCTATATACAGTATATCCTAACCCGGCCACACTGCCAACATTCCTATTGTTATAGGAGAAAACCAGGGTACCTACAGAAAATGCACAACATTCGGCAGAGCGTTGACTGACTTTTTACATACATGTGGATGTTTTTATTCGAGAATATCAGCATGATTCGCCACGGTAGCCATATGCAATGCACGCATAATTAATAGCATTTATTTTATTGCAAATAGATTCTATTTGGCTAATTCAGGCTGGGATAAACCGCGTACTTATGCACCAGAAGTACGCCAATAATATTACGACTTGGTACTTTTTTCAGCCAGGCTGCACCACGTAGATACGCGGTAATCTCGCTATCAGCCTAAATTTTGATGGTCATGGTCCTCGCCATGGTCCTAGCCAGTGCGCTAAGAAGATGCCATAACCCCCTAAAACATTCAAAATGGTGGACGTTCAGGGTTAATACAGAGGTTTAGCAAAGACGACGCGACGTCAAAGACGACGTAAAAAGGCGTAAAAATGGCGTGGGCAGATCTATAGATGGGCAGATCTATAGATGGGCATATCACGCCAATTTTACGCCATTTTCACGTCGTCTTTGACGTCGCGTCGTCTTTGCTAAACCTCTCTAATGCCTCTCGTAAACGCACTGGCTACGACCATGGCGAGTGCATTTCGATGGCGAATCATTACGTGGCAGCGGTTACGGGTTTTTTGGTTGAGTCGAACCTTTGTATCATATCTACTCTGCGAGCTGGTGATGACTGATGACATTCGACGGCGTTAGCAACTGTGGGGTACGCAGCATGCATAAGCAGTGGTGTCAGGTGGCGTTGGCATTTTTGTTTGCCTCACTTCTTCCCTTCAGGTTGCCGTTTCAGCTGTGTTTTACGTTTGTAGTTTCAAATAAGAACGGCTATCTCCACCACTCGCCATCTATAACAGCTCCATTGACTTCCGGTTGGCGTACGTGTTGTCAAAACGTGGCTTGCTTAAGCTCTCTAATTATAATTTTACCAGTGTCTTACCCTCTCTCCGATCTGTGTTTTATCTCCTCCAGCAAGAACTTCAAGATCTGGTGTCAATGCACAGCTATCAATTACTTTGTGGTAACGTTTAGGATCATAACATTTCCCAAAGAGAATATTTTCTCTCACTGTGTCATTTTGAATCCAAGCTTGCTGAGGAACATACGCTGTTGATCCCTGCAGGAATGGAATAATATACAAAGAATATTAGAGCATGCGTGAGTTTAAATGATAACGAGTGCTCGATATCATAAAGATAGCGTAAATATGGCTTTCACTCACCAAAAGGTTACCACTACATCCAATGAAGGAATCTTCAGGTGGCTGGCAAATTCCGAAACAGTGGCAAAAATGTCGCGAAATATTGAAGGGGGAGAAGGGAGCGAATTAGGTTGCCATCATATGACCACTTTTTGTATGCCGTAAATGTCATGCAATATATGGCCTACCAGTGCTTTCATGGTTGAAAAAATATTGTTACAGCTTTGTTACACAGTTACTCAGCTATATCATTCAAGGGATTTCAGAAATTATTGGGGTGGGCGGCGACAAGTGTCGGCACTGTTCCGAAAAAAGTGAGTTGCTTAAATGGTTATGGTCGAAACGTGGGCGAATGGACGTTCAAACACTTCATGCATTCCTCTCATTCTTTAGTTATTTATTTAAAATTAACTTTTGTGCTTACATTTTTGTCAAGTCGAACCCATTGCCGATCTTTGTTTATCATCTTTCATGATACGTATTTTTTCGCCAAAACAATATTACATCTTTTCAATCCGCAGGGGTAAGAAAATCGCGTGTTTTAAAATTGACCAAGTTATACTGAAATCTCATTTTTTCTCGCGTGTTTCGAGAATTGTATGGACACACGATAATTGCATGACGTGTTCTATTACTATAGTTCATATAAGATCTATACGTACATTTTTTACGACCTGCCCGCTTGATTTTTCCATTTCTCCCAGCAATGCGGAAAGTAAGGAAGACTTTCCACAACCAACTTGACCAACAACAGCAACCAAAGAACCCTTTTTTATACGAAAGTTGATACTAAATAAAATATTATCAAATATGAATGTAGTTGAATTGCTTAATGCTATATAGTTAAATTGTAAAGTATTAGAGCTGCTCTCGAAGATCGATTATTTTTTTGTTTTTGCCTATCAACAAAACAGCCGTGTATGATATAGCATGATACTTGAATAACTTCTTTCCCGTTTGAAAACAATTACGAGATGGTATTGTCGATGTGATCAAATGAATTCTTTTTTATTTCTCTGATACTACTAGTGCTCATTAATCGTCAAATGTCCATTGGTCGTCGACAAATTTAATCGGAGCAGCTCTACAAAGCATCATCCCACTCGAGGAGCTAATTCCAAACTCTATCTTAAATAATACTAATACTCACTTCTTGAGAATGGCTGGTTGGTTTTCTGCCCACGAGAAGGTACCATCATCTATACTGATAACTTCATCTGAAGTATGGAAGAAAACAATTATCACAAAAAGAAGACAATTTTCGAATGGAAGACAGTTTTCGAATGAACTGAAGAAAATAGGTAATGATACTAAAACTTTCAACAGATATTGACAGTTAAGACTTGAGGGTATCATTAACAATAAAATTTCTGAGTATATTAAATTCCCGAGGAAAAAATGGCTGTTTCTGCCAACCATGATATGCATTATTTAGAAACGTGCTCGGTGAATTATCAAAGTACAAAACAATTTGCTTAACGCTGAAGTCCTTTCTAGACCTTTCGATTCCTAAAACTCTTAGACTTCTGCATGGCAACATGACTACTTCATGCATGACAATTCATGCAAAAATCAATCCACGCGACAATATTTGTACATATGTCACACGATGAAATTCGTCCCTGCGACCAGTCCCTGCAACTTGTTACCTCGTGTGACCGAACCTTGAGAGACTATTTGGCACAGTATGGTTTATTCACTTTTAATATATAATCTTCGTTCACTGTACAAAATACACGCACGCCATTGGTCAAAATCGATCACGTGTGTTTTTGTTACCTGGCAACAACGAATTCGGCGAGTGCATTATTGACAATAACGCATAAAAAACGTGCATTATTTCAAGGTTTACACGAGTCAGTGAAGACGAAATTAATCAAATTGTAGATAATGCAATGTCTAAAAGTATAAAAAGCCAAACAAACTGGTGCAACAAGGTAAATAAACGAAGCAAAAACTGACTTTTCACGATTTTGTCGCGTGTACAATTCCTGCTTAAAAAGTCTAGTCGGTAATAAGTTCTTTGAATGAAGATCCGGGCTTACGGATCGAAAGCTTTGCAGTAATAAATTTACGTGGTGTTTCCACAAACAAAAACAATTATTTTTAAGTCTAGTCGGGTTTTTCATTGTATTCGCTGTCTTGTTTTAAAAACAGTTGTACGCAATTATTTTGCAATGTACTTAAAATTAGACTATTGGTAAAAACTTATGATAAAAATGTGTTAGTAAATGTTTTCCAAACTGGAATTGCTTTGTTTTAATTTAATTTAATTTAATTTAATTTAATTTTGTTTTGTTTTGTTTTGTTTTGTTTTGTTTACAAAAGGCGTACAGTAATTGCATGCAAGCAGTGAACTCAGATAATATATTAAATGGGTTAGAGACTTTAAGTTCGTGTTTTGTTTACAAATACATGCACTTGCTGACTGTACAATGAACTCGAAATTTTCAATACTGCACTCGGCTTCGCCTCGTTCAGTATTGAAAATTTCTCGTTCATTGTGCAGTCAGCTCGTGCATGTATTTGTAAACAAAACACTCACATTAGAGAACCCTTAATTAGAGAATTAAAGATTGTTATTTGGGATTCCCTTTACACTAGGGAAATTCACCCTTTTTAGTGGCCCATATATATGTGCATTACATGGATACATTCAAGGTCTTTTAACATATTTTGTATTGAAAAAGCACTTCTCAAGGAATTCAAGGGACATGCACGACCCCTGTGAGACAAACCTATAATTGTTATCTTAATCCTCTCCAAACCCAATATTTTATGAATAAAACCTCTGGAAAATTAACGGTTTCATAATGTTCATGCCTGGTTTCAGGAAGGATGGTAACTTTTCAAAGTACTGTAATATAGTTTGTTTGGGGCTACCATGTTGGATGATAACGTGTTCGTCTCTTCTAAAACTTGTCACGTGATATCAGACCATCTTCTGATATGTTTCTTGAAGTTTGGTTTTAAAGATTTGCTTTGAAGAAGATTTATTAAGTGCATTGAAAATGTTAGTTTATAGCCACGTCACGGGCTAAGATACGGCAGCAAGCTTAGTACATCAAAACTCAACATACCCCAGTATCCATATTATAAGTTATAAACTTTTTTAACCGAATAGTTTATTTATGGAACGACCTACCTGAAAACATTAGAACTTTCCGCGCTAGCGTTATAAAAAAAACAACAGTACTATAAAACCGTATTTTATGATCCTGATCGATCTTAATTGTGTCTCTTGGGATGCGTATAATAACATTTGGTTTATTTTATTAATCCCTTTTTTGCATGATCCTTTTGATCATTTTTTTGTGGAATTACTTTTAGTTTCCTTGTATTGTTTCTTCTGCATATTACTATTTATCTAGTATTTATTTTTTGTATGCAGCAAAACTTGATTAGATTAAAACTATTGGATTTAAAATACGCAATTGCAGCATGCATGCATTCGAATTGAGAAATTAAAGTGAGCAAAGGTAACTCACCAGTCTCAGATCTTTTCTTCACATTTTCGCTGTCCAATTCGGGCAAGGACAGAAATGTTTCTATACGTTTTGCTGAAACCATAGCCTGCAAAATAATATCAACTCAGTATAGGTCGACTTTTAAATATTATGTCATTATAAAAAGAAAATTAATATCTTTATAGTAAAAACATCATCTTAATTGATCAAATTTTTCACTCTAGAAGTTATCACTGCATTCCTTATTATTTGCCTATATTTGCGCATGCGCAGCAAATGAAAAGTTAGTTTTTATTACGTGCATCTAGTTTTCATCATATCCTAAAAATCAAATGGACCATTTTCATAATTGAGACAGATTTAATGCGCATATTTTATGCTCTAATTCTTTTATGCTCACATCCTCTAAATTTATATTCAATATCAGTCACACAAGCGAGACCAAGAAGGCTTATCATGTTCCACATGAAATAATATTTAAATCCGTCTTTATGCAAGTGGTCTACAGAGAAATTAATTCACTGTGGCACTCTCCTCCATAAATTTATAAAAGGTCGTAAAAGACCAACGAAAAGTGAATTTTCATGATTGCTACGCGTTGCTAAGGAAAAATATAACGGATCAATCAGATACGATTTTGCCGAAAGTTGTATTTGCGATTAGTTGAAACTATCGCTACTTAAATACTAGAAATCATTACTGCATATTTAATTGGTAAAATAATGACTAATTATTTGCAAGATTCCGCAGTCCCTGCATAATTTGTGTGTGACCTTCCCAAGCTGCAGCAGGACCTATGTAAGAGCATGCATGGATAATAAAATAAATGGATAGGACTCTAGCTGACGTGACCTAATGTTTTCAATGGGATGATGGCGTGGTTGGATCATGGATAATAAAATAAATGGATAGGAAACTAGCTGACGTGACCTAATGTTTTTACTGTGATTGATGGCGTGGTTGGATGCCTCAACCTGGTTGAAAATCAAATTCTCAAAAACGGCATGTTTAGCAATAATACAGCTAAGTATTTTAGTCAATAAATATAACCATGCCATTCTACGATGAAAACTCTAAGTATTCCCAGTCAATTTTAGCAAATATTTCAAGCACTAAACAGTAAAAAATACATCGCAAATTTCGTTAAAATTTGTGACGCCAATTTCGTAGCTACAAATGTAAAAAAATACAAAACAAAGACGAAAAACATTTACCTTGAATACTTTGTCGTGGCTTAGGCATGTTTTTAAAACAATTAGACCAGTTTACGCTTCAAGATCACCCTTTTAAAGTGGAAAATATAGCAAAACAACAAATATGCCGAGAACTTTGGTAACATTCGCAATACGCGTGACGTCACGTTTTTCAACAAGGATGCAGTCAATGACGTCAGAAGTTTCCAATCCATTTATTTTATTATCCATGGTTGGATGTTGAAACCTAGTTGCAAACCAAATTCTCAAAAACGGCATATTTAGCAATAATACAGCTAAACTTCGTAGCTACAAATGTAAAAAAAATACGAAACAAAGACGAAAAACATTTACCTTGAATACTTTGTCGTGGCTTATAGGCATGTTTTTAAAACAATTAGACCAGTTTATGCTTCAATATTACTCTTTTAAAGCGGAAATATAGCGAAACAACAAAAATGCCGAGAACTTTGGCAATACGCGTGACGTCACAGATTGCAACTAGGTTTAGACTGTGACGTCAGCTAGAGTCCTATCCATTTATTTTATTATCCATGGTAGGAGGCAGAACCGCCGTATTGCCTTGGACATTCTCGTCCCCAGGCCCATGCTCGTGGAGCGAGGTATTTACCCGGGGCCGGTCGTTCAAAGTTGGGTTAGCGCTAACCCTCGGATAAAATTTAACCTGCTGTTTTAGTTTGTGCATTTCTGCACGTCTATTTATTTCAAAACTTGAGAGAAGAAAATTTCTATCGATCCAGACAAAATCTTTGAAGAAATATTTCCAAATTCATAAACAAGTTGTCAGGACGTTTGCTTTGAATTTTAGGTTAAACCAGGGTTAAGCTAATCGGCTTTTGAACAACCGGCCCCCGGTGGGCACAAAACGTCAGCTTGTTGTCGTACCTGTATAATATTCATGAGCATCCATGGTAAGGCAGTCAAAGGAAAACGTAGAATATTGAACAGTGCCAGTGCTACGAATGCTTTGGAAGCTGTCAGGGTATTACCCAGTAAAACATAGGTGGCAAATGTGACCACTGAGACCTAATGAAAAAGAAAGTCTACTTTTTAATGGTTCAACCTTGAACTAATTTGAACTCGCATTCGATGTAATCCCTGTATGAAAGTCACCTACAAATAACTGGTAATAATTTAGCAGGTGGGTGAGAAGCAACAGAAAATCATGGGACCATTGGTTTCCCAGAAAATGCTTGAAGCCAGCAGAAAGAAAAGGTTAAAATAATAACAAAGAAAATAGAGAAAGAGAAGAGAAAGAAGGAACGAAGAGAATTAGTGATTGTTCACGAATGAAAAAGTCAAATGCATGCAACTACAAAGACAGATACAAAGAAAGTCCCATGAAGAGGTGGAAAATGTTTTTCTCTTTCCTTGACATTGCATTGGTGACCACATCGGTTACATTGGTGACCACAGCTGCTAAATTACATTACACTACACCTTAACTTACAGCAAATGGCGCACAGAGGTACGTGAATGAAAGTGCAGACCAGACGAACTTCGAAAGTTTGAGTTGACGCAGTTCAAGTTTACGGATACCCAACACTTTCTCAATGAATGACTTTTCCCAGGCGTACAACTTTAAAACCTGTAGGAAAATGTAACAGGTTAAAACAACAAAGATAAATATATGTATATTACCAGGAACCTTGATATAACATATGCATTCTAAAAACACTCGGGTTAAAATTTCCTGGTTGACCTAGAAATAGCACTTTCTGGGTTAATATATTCCTGGTTTCATTTCCTGGTTATTGTATTGCACTTCCTACCACATTTTGGTTAATGTAACAGGGATATGATTATATTTGACCAGGACGTCTTGGTTGAGATAACCAAGATAAATTAATATGCAATCATGTAAACAGGGGCCCCTGGGTGTTTATCCACCAAACATAGTCCGGTTAATTTTATCGGGAAGTCCTATCAAAATGACCAGGAAATCTAACCATGAATATTAACCAAAATACAGTACGGTTATTTATAGGTAAACCAGAAAAATTTAATCGAGCGCGCGCGCCTAACACGCACCTTTAAACAAGACTGCACACGTGTTTTGCTAAGCGCCTTAACAATTTTAATGACATGCATGTCAAGTTTATTTATAGATTGCTTTTGGTGTGGACAGTACTAAATATACTACAGTTATTACAGGCAAACACCTTGGTTTTTGTGAGGGCAAGGCCTGGAAAACGTTATTTATAATGACGGTTGCCTTCTCAACGGTCAGGTATACAATGACATATAAATTATCACTGAATATAGATTTACATTTTGTGAGCTTTGACTTAATGTAATATTTAACATAAATTCGCTTCGTAAAATGTTTTGTAATGTTCATTCAACTGTTAGAACTGCTTTTGCCGATAAACTGTTTTTACTCAATACAACAAAATGAGTTCAAATTGTTGAGTAATTTCAGTTCGGTCTTCAAATTAATTTCCTCTCCTTAGTACATTTAACATTTTTTTCTTAAATTAAATATAGCAATTTAAGAAACTTACAACTTCATTGAAAAGGAAAGCAGTGCGTGTTTTAGGCAAAAAATTAAAGCAACAATATTCATAAACATAATTAAACATTCAAAGCAA
>CACRXK020006215.1:0-17443 GCA_902702795.2 Paramuricea clavata | reverse complement strand
ATGATGCACATACAGGGATGGATTTGGATATGGGAGGGATCTAATTAGGTGCCAGTATTGATGTCGGGTGTGAGCATCAACCAAGGCATGGTGTGTAATCATACAGATAGCAGTGTTTTGGGGAAACAGCACCTAACAAGTAACCGGCCAAGTAACCCCCTTACAAAAATATTGTATAGAATATTACATTGAAATATTTTGGATATTCTATGGAATATTCTAGTAGATTTTGGAACTTATTCTATGGAATATTCTATGGAATATTCAATTGAACTTCTATAGAACATGCTATAGAAGGTTCTATAGAATATACTTATCATTTATAGACCCGGAGCGAGGGGGATTCGGCGTAATATTTCCCGAGGGGCTTTGCCCCGAGGAAAATATCATCACTGAGGGAAATATTACGCCGAATCCCCCGAGCGGAGGGTCTATAAATAATATATTATACCAAAAGTTAAAGAACTCACTAAGTTCAGAATAAACTTTAAAACTTGCTGAATATTATTAAACTATGTGAATACAATTTTTAATTTCTTATGTATACCTGAGTTTTTGACGTTTCCTCTTTAAATATTTAAGCATGTATCCTTTGGATCATTAAAGGCAAAATGCGTCTTGAAAATGTTTTGTTAAATCAAATATTCTGTACGAAAATACGAAATTACAAACAACAGCTCGCGAACGCCATATTGTTTCAGAGCGTGGTGTGCACGCGTCACGCGTGAGCGTGGGATACTATAATATCCCACGGTGGATGTGCCGTGGGATATTATAGTATCCCACGCTGGATTGCGAAATCATGAATTTGAGTGAAATACCGTAAAAAATCACATTATCACGTGGTACAAATGCTGTTATTTCATTGGACAATTTGAATTTGAGGTATAATATTTCTCTATATATCCGGCAGTTGTCTATGTAATAATTAGTCGATAAATAGCGGAAGCTTCAGGAATCAGGAGTGCGAAACATTGCCCTATGCAAGTCACAGTTCCTAGCTGGTGGCAAGATGGTAGGATATTGCTCTTCCCCCGTCCTGTACCCATTTTGACTAGATTGGGAGTGGTGCACATGTTCTCCATTAAATCTATCCATGGCCAATACCGTATTTATTCGTTTATAGGAGCCGCGATGCTATTCAAATATTTAGTATGACAAGAATTTGAGTGAATTCCTAAGGCTGATTAAAGATTAAGATATACTGTACTTGTTATCAAACAATCTCGTCTGATGGTGTTTTGATTAAGAGGAGATTTTTTTGTATGTTACGTAACACGCGCTCAAAACTAATGCGTATAATACAGGGTGTATAAAAAAAAGGTAATCGAACTTCAGCGCACTATTGTATCTGAATTACTCTGCGTATGAACGAGATTTTTTCACATTCAGAAAGTTCATGCTTTTAGCTGTTGAATGATATCTTCTTCATGCCAAATGGATACAAAATGAGCAAATACGAATCCGATAAAAAATGTTAGTCAGAATCGCATATTTTCACCGTTGAGAGTTGGGTCTAAAACCATTGAAAATGAACCCCCTTTGGTACTTAAGTTGATGAATTCCACTTCATTAAACTACGCACATATTCATAAGTAATTATTAAGTAGGAATACATCTTAGCTAAGCTACGACACGTTCATGATTAATTGCTTTTTCTTTTGTTATGCATTGTTTTAATTAGGCACAGAGGTAAAAATATGCGATTTTGACTAACATTTTTGATCGGCCTCGTACATGCTTATTTTTCCTCCATTTGGTATGTAAAGCATGTCATTCAATAGCTAAAAGCTTGATCTTTCCGAATATGAAAACCAATTGTTCATACGCCGAGTGATTCACGTATAATAGCGCGCTGAAGTTCGATTACCTTTTTTTTTATACACCCTGTTTATCACTTGAGGTTATGACTTTTTCGATACGTTTCTCAATAGGCAAACAAACTTGAAAGCAGTATATTTAGTGTTTTATCTGTAAATATGCTATTAGAAATGAAGAGATTTTAGATGATACGCCAAAGAGAAAATGATGTCTGAAGTTCAGTAAGTTTTGCTTATATGGCTGTAAATATGGCGTGAATTTTAATGCAGCATTGATAGTTGTATTTTAATTGACAATTTTTGACTATTATTTTATGTTTCTCAACCGGAAGATGCATTTAAAAAGGTAGCCAACTTTATAATTGCGGGAACCACTGAGTATTTTCATAAAATACAATACAAATCTATTACATCTTAACATAGACGAACCCAACACTGACCAATTTAACCTAACAGCCTTCCTACTGAACAACTGCAACATTATAGACAGGGCTAAGCATTGGTCAAATCTGCTGTTCAAAGAAGCACTCGCCATTCATCGACAAAAACCGGAACTGAATCATGGGACTAAAGCATCCAGAGAACTATCGGTTTTCTTTTAATTATATATCAAATTACGTAGAGTATATATAACGCATGCACATGTAATATAACCATTCCTGATGACAACTCTATAAACTAGAGAATAAAGCTAAAACAAAATAATTTTGAGAGGAACGCCAAAATGATTTTAGGTTTTGAGCACTTTTCATTGCAAATATGTGACAATGAAAAAAATTGCCTCTTAAACGCAACGTTTGGTTTAATAAATGCAGCGCTTATCCAATGACGGCCGCGCTTTTTTATATTTACGGTCTCATATTTGGTACTCAAGGCTGCTTTCCAGTTAAACGTTTTTCATATGTTCAATTCCATTCAATAAAATGCAGTTTATGAAGTAACTGAATAAATAAAAAGACAGTATTTAGTTAGTCGTTATGATTTGAGTGTATTTGTTGAGGTACGTAATTAGTACTTTTCATCGTATTCATTTTTAAATTAATGGGGTTCATTTCCTGCAATTTCATGGTCTCTTAGCAGTGCGATTTCGGCACGAATCGCACTCATATCAGTGTGATTTCAAAATGGCTCGCATCAGCTTGGTCATATGAAATCGTATCATTTTTTGAGCCAATCAGATTTCGTTGATTCAACAAGCCAATCAATTTTAAGAAAAATGTGATCAGACAAATGACGAAATCATGAACTCTTACAAAAAGTTGTATTGGTTGTTGATAGCGTGCTATTAGAAATGAAGAGATTTTAGATGATACGCCAAAGAGAAAATGATGTCTGAAGTTCAGTAAGTTTTGCTTATATGGCTGTAAATATGGCGTGAATTTTAATGCAGCATTGATAGTTGTATTTTAATTGACAATTTTTGACTATTATTTTATGTTTCTCAACCGGAAGATGCATTTAAAAAGGTAGCCAACTTTATAATTGCGGGAACCACTGAGTATTTTCATAAAATACAATACAAATCTATTACAACTTAACATAGACGAACCCAACACTGACCAATTTAACCTAACAGCCTTCCTACTGAACAACTGCAACATTATAGACAGGGCTAAGCATTGGTCAAATCTGCTGTTCAAAGAAGCACTCGCCATTCATCGACAAAAACCGGAACTGAATCATGGGACTAAAGCATCCAGAGAACTATCGGTTTTCTTTTAATTATATATCAAATTACGTAGAGTATATATAACGCATGCACATGTAATATAACCATTCCTGATGACAACTCTATAAACTAGAGAATAAAGCTAAAACAAAATAATTTTGAGAGGAACGCCAAAATGATTTTAGGTTTTGAGCACTTTTCATTGCAAATATGTGACAATGAAAAAAATTGCCTCTTAAACGCAACGTTTGGTTTAATAAATGCAGCGCTTATCCAATGACGGCCGCGCTTTTTTATATTTACGGTCTCATATTTGGTACTCAAGGCTGCTTTCCAGTTAAACGTTTTTCATATGTTCAATTCCATTCAATAAAATGCAGTTTATGAAGTAACTGAATAAATAAAAAGACAGTATTTAGTTAGTCGTTATGATTTGAGTGTATTTGTTGAGGTACGTAATTAGTACTTTTCATCGTATTCATTTTTAAATCAATGGGGTTCATTTCCTGCAATTTCATGGTCTCTTAGCAGTGCGATTTCGGCACGAATCGCACTCATATCAGTGTGATTTCAAAATGGCTCGCATCAGCTTGGTCATATGAAATCGTATCATTTTTTGAGCCAATCAGATTTCGTTGATTCAACAAGCCAATCAATTTTAAGAAAAATGTGATCAGACAAATGACGAAATCATGAACTCTTACAAAAAGTTGTATTGGTTGTTGATAGCGTGCCTAAATTTTTTTTATAAAACAAGATATAGACGCTTCCCCCATTTTAAAATGATTGCTCAAATAACCGATGGGCAAATTGCGTTTGGAACAAAAATTTCAATGAAACATTATAAAAATACCACAAAAGATACTTAAAAGCGACAACCAAAACAAGGTGAATTGTTGATCGTATTGTATTAAGCCCAAATCTTTATTTTAGCAAATGTTCCTTACACTTTCTTTAGTTCTCTTTCGCATTTGTCATAATACTGCGAATTGAATGTTTAGCTTATTTGCTTGTTCCTAGGCTACCGTGTTCAGGGAGTATCGCGGGTGTGACAAAAAAGAACTGTTTCCAGTTTTACAAAATTGTTTAAGATTTCAAAATGAATATTTAATTCTGGACTTCGTGCAATTTTGGACTGAAATGAAACATGTAATTACAAATCGCATTCCCGCTTCGCGGTCGTGCGATTTTATAATCACGTGCTTGATGTCAATCCAAATTGCACTTCCCTCAGTTCAATTAGTATCGTAAATAAAATGTAGAATCGGATTTTAAATGTTCCGTGCGTACAGGCGGATATGTAAAACGCTTGACAGGAAAGCAGCCTTTAATCGCGGGTAGTACTTAACAAATAAATACGATATCTCAACCAAACTTGGAAAGCGCAGTCTAAACTCGAAAATGGTTATTTTCCATCACAATATTCTATAACAGCCACCTCTCGTATTGGCACATGTATGACGCTGAGCTGTTGGTCATCAACCAGCCTAGAAGACGTCGCCTCATTCTGTAATGGACTGAAATGGTTTCAAATAGACATTCTTACAAATCGCGACATCATGGGAAGTCTCATAAAACGAGCCGAGGCCACTGGGTACAAAGCAATCGTATTAACTGTCGACATACCAGTTGTTGGCAAACGATACAAGGGTTTCAGGTGCACATTTTCTGTACCGCCTCATCCTAATTTGAAGCAAGCTTTGGAATCTACGAATTTGTCAAAAATCTCCCCTGATGTTGTTGACAGAATTCACGACCCTTCGGCAACATGGGATACACTGATTCCTTGGGTGCGGTCGATGACGTCATTACCAGTTGTATTGAAAGGTATACTTACCATTGAAGATGCTAAGTTGGCAGTAGAGTATGGTGTTGATGGTATCATTGTTTCAAATCATGGTGGTCGACAGTTAGACGGTGCTCTTGCGACGGTAAAAACACATTTCTGTTCTCATTTGAGAAAATATTCTGGCTGCATGCTTGCCGTCCTTTAAGATGTGCACTACAGTTACGTTCAGTATTTAGAATCACTGTCTGATAGCAGAGATCAAGAAACGTCGAGTTTCTGCTTATTTTTGAAGGTAGTAATATAACCACTCAGCACAGCATTTCTGAATTATGTTTACATTACATTACATTACATGAGGTCTAATTACTGTAGCTACATATCACACCAATATTACAAGTTACATAAAACCAACTAAAGTTTGGTGAACAAGAGCCAAGAGGCTACTCTAAAATATTATATTTAAAATGAGTTCTACTGTTTAGTGTTATTCGAATTGGCTAGAATTTTAGTGAACTAGCAATAAAAAACCTGTTCTTAAAGTGATCTGTTCGGAAGTTTGCGTTAAACTTATGTTTGGCCCTAAGATCGGTGACGCACGTGTTACAGGGTGGAAGAAATTCATCAGCCGACTTAGAACAGAGTAGCTAGCGGAAACAATGTCTGATACTGTACGAAAAATATTTCAACTGATCATACCAGACTTACAGCCACGCTTTGACAACAGATCTTTCTCTCCTTATAGATAGAAGTCCTACCAGAAATAGTGTCAGCCGTCGGTGATGATATCGAAGTTTATGTGGACGGTGGCGTAAGATTTGGTTCGGATATTTTCAAAGCTTTAGCTTCGGGAGCAAGAGCAGTCTTTGTAGGAAGGCCTGTCTTATGGGGTCTCGCCTATCAGGTATAAAGACCGGTAACTGACAACAATTATTTGTCGAGGTTATTATCAGGAAATTGATCTCACACCGAGTGAAAAATATCTAAGATTTACTGCTAATCTATCAGAAACCTAAAAGGCCACTAACTGCGGGCACTATAACTGTCAGTGAACTCTATAAATGCTGGAAAGATAAGTACTAGATAAAACACCCTATAACTGGGAGAAGCCAACATGGCGGCCAATAGAGTGATCTCTTGTAAGTTTAAAACATGCGTGTATTTCGCGTGGGGTTCGCGGGACGGCGGGAAGCTAAAAAATACTAAGGTTCTCCGACCGATGTTTTTCAATTTTGGAAGTAAAAACTCATTTTGGTTGGTACATACCCTATTTGCATAGGCGTACAAGAAAGGGGAGCAATTTTTCCCTCCCCCCGCCTAAAAATATAAATTAGAGAACAATGGAAATTCTAGACTTAATTGCTCCAAGTCTCTCTTTCATTGTCATATCGATCCACTATAGTGTACATTACATGACGTAGCACGGACAGATTCAGGCGAATGATATGAATAATCAAGAACGTTAATGGTATTTATCAGAAGAGGGTCCTGAAGGGGTAAAATGGGAACTGGGATTGATCTTTTTTTAGACTGGGAATTTGGGTTGCTGGGACTGGGATTTGGCCACTGGGAATGGGAAATGAAGTTCTCAAAAAATGGGAAATGGATTGAGGTAATGCGATTCGATTCCCAATTTTTCCACTTTTTAGTATTTTAAGAGATAATTTTGATCCGTTTTTTGGTGTCTTTGGTCTATATTATGCATGGACAGGGTGGGAGACCAAATACATTTTCACATAGTAAACATACTTTATTCAAACTGCACGAAGTTTTCGGCTCCATGCGCTGGACTAGAAATCCTGGCTACGTCACTGGTATAATGACGTCTTGGGGCTTTGACTTTGCCTGTAATTTTCCCCAGATAAATTTTAGAGTAGAGACATACAACGCTGAAGTATTTTTTTTTATTTCTCAACTTGAAGGGAGAGGAGGGAGTTTTTAAAGTTCTAAATATATTCAAGGAAGAACTCAAAATTACAATGGCGCTAAGTGGTAAGATTATTTTACTAATATTATGATTGATTAGAAATTTATTACAGCATACGTATGTGCGTTCCTGTGTTATTCGCAGTATATTATATGGCAAGGCGGCCCATCTGCAAAATGCAGCTAGTTGATTGGCTCCTGAGTGGTCGGTAATATGCAGTACTGATCTCATAGTGTGCACCGCTATATAAGATGGACACTCGCGAAGAGAAAACTTAAATTAAATAACTCTTTCCTTAGTACAAAAAACTTTACAGTAAGGGGCTGATTACATGGAGAGATTTCAGCCTAGGTAAACGAGTTGAAAGTGCATCACGATTACATTACACGCCCGGGCGTGCGAAGGTAAGAGCCTGGGTACGAGGTTGGATGAAACTCAGCCCGGGCTGAAAACTCTCCATGTAATCAGCCCCTAAATATGTTACCATGGTAGGTTTTTTCTATATAGAAGTACTTACCGTACTCTACTCTAGTTTGTGTTAAAACGTTGTTTTTGATTCCACCTATCTATGACTATGGAACATTATTTGTATTTCATAAACAATAGTATATTTTGATACTTTTAAGGTTGTGCAAGTTTAAAAGATATCGTCAAAGAAATGGTCGTCCACGAATCATTGTATCGATCAAAGTTATGAGTTAATTGTACCATACTGGGCCTTCTGTTATTTACAGAGGGCAGCTGTACTTTCAAGCCTTTAATAATTTTGAGAAATATGAAACGATTTCAGAGACAGAAAACAGTAATATAAAAGTATATATCTGCTCCTTGCATTTGATGTTGTTAAATCCAGCTTTTTTACCCAAGCTATAATTTACATAAAAATATCACTCGATTGTAATGCAGTGCAAAATTTTGGAACAGCAGCGTAAAAAAGTGATAAGTAATAAGAATTTTTAGGAGTATCGATATGGTATCGACAGTATCAAAACGAAATTTCAAAATTTCAATTGAAATTTGTTCGCCAGCGAATATAGACAAAGCAAGATTCGGAAGAACAACCACAACGACGAACTTTAAATATAATTTTCAGGCTTAAAGATGAATAACAATGTTTACATATAGCTTAAAGATGAATACAATGTTTACATACGTAATGTTAACAAATTATCCATTGTATTTATATTTCTCATACATCATTTATAGATATTCATAGCATTTCGGCCAATGACATGGTTTAATGTACATCACGTGTATCTGGATACCCCGTCTAGACCACGTCTAAAACACTAACTCGGATTTGAAATATTACTTCTCACAACCTCGTCCCCAGGGCTCAAAAGGCCCTGGGGACGAGGTTGTATTTCTCAGTGCTTGGTAACCAAGCCTTAATGTGATCCCAAAAACATTTTCTGCCGGCTAGACAATATGGCTTTTATCTTTGTTTTTTTTTAAATGGAAACGACTTTATCTTCAACAAGACTTTAGTGAAATTTTAAAGCCGTCATCGTTGTATGGTGTGATGTAACAATTAAAACAAACTTTTTAATGTATAATAATAATACTTATACTAATAATAATAATACTTATTCATAATATCAATACTTCTCAAATTCATTAATAATTCATGAGTAATTCAGCCAATGATAATCACCTATTTGATCACAAGATGCCATTTGGATACTTGATGAAAGTCACTAGTGTTTTCATCAAATATCTTAATTACGCATGCAAAATTACTTGAATAGAATTCCTAATTACGTTATGCTTGGTTAAGAATTCTATTCAAATCAGCAAACGAAAACATTCTGTTACGTCTCGATTCATTTGAGAAGCCATATAAACAACTCGAGCTCGTGTCTCACCGGGATATCCAAACACTTGAAAACAATGTATGAAAACACTCGCGCTTCGCGCTCGTGTTCTCATACATTGTTTTCTCGTGTTTGGATATCCCGGTGAAACACTCGCTCTCGTTGTTCATATATTACTTCTCAAATTCATTAATAATTCATGAGCAATTCAGCCAATGATAATCACCTATTGATCACAAGATGCCATTTGGATAACCCGGTGAAACATGATGAAAGTCACTAGTGTTTTCATCAAATCTCTTAATTACGCATGCAAAGTATATTACTTGAATAGAATTCCTAATTACGTTATGCTTGGTTAAGAATTCTATTTAAATCAGCAAACGAAAACATTCTGTTACGTCTCGATTCATTTGAGAAGCCACATAAACAACTCGAGCTCGTGTCTCACCGGGATATCCAAACACTCGAAAACAATGTATGAAAACAACATTGTTTTCTCGTGTTTCCACCAGCCCCCCCTGTAATTAATGACCGGTTCCTTATCTGATATGCCCTAGTCCTAGAGTACTAATTTTATATTTGCAAGCTAAAACTATACAATCCGCCCACAGTTTGCAAAGTAAACAATGACTGCAGAGAAAGAATAAAAATAACAGAAAAAGACTATGTTCACACGGGGGAATTCGGAACAGTACTCAATATCGTCCGGTTTTATATGTTCACACGGAACCGCATGAATTGTAGTCCCGGAAGTTGCGTACTTCATGTTAGTTTAATATATGGAGTTAGTATTCTTCTCAACCCCAATCCTCTACCTTTGGTCTTGAAAAAGCCCGGTTCCGCTGATCACACGGCGCCGCCTAATTTATAGGAGCTGTTCCGGTACAAAACAAATGTAATAAAGAAAATCGTGTATGATTTTTAACTAGTTCTCGGTAAAGTATACTGAACATCGCGAAATGTTATAAGTATTTTATTCATGGTATAATTTAGACAATTCTATAATGCTAAAGAAGAACACTGATTTGTAATACATGCGCTGACTGTGTACGTAACAAGCAGGGAAATATATGCCAGCAATACAAAGGACACCATAATATAAAATACATATTTATGATCAAACAATGACTACATTATAATAACAAAATAACTATGACCCATTCAAACGGAATGGCAAAAACAATTGGTTATAACTTCATTTATTTTCTATCCTAAAAATTTTAGGGTTTTCGCTCCGTTGGAAATAGTGAACTTTACAAAATAGCTTTCAAATGTTGTCCATTTTATCTAATTCCCGTCTTTAATATCGCGGAACTCTCGGCCCGAGATTAGTTAGTGATGAAAGCATACCGGGCCCTCTTCAATATAGTATTCACCGGTTTCCTTGTCAATAGGAATAGCACCCGTGATAGGAAGTCGCAGTCTTCGTTTCGTTGTGATTGCTAGTTTAGTTTGATGCCATTCGCCATCCATATTCTGGAAGAAATAAAATGATGCATGTAGTTAAACAATGATGGAATCAGGAAACTATGTTATATCGCTGAATGTAATCATCGCATTTTGCGAGTTGCCAAAGCACAATTGAAGATTATACTCTACTATACTTTGCAAACCAACTTAGTTTTCAAATTAGACCGAGGCGACGTTACTGTATAATCAGGCACCTGTATACCAGAAATGAAGCCTCATCAGAGAGGTAAATGGTAGAGCTTAGAGAGGTAAATGGTAGATTCGCTGATTGATAGCTCGGACATTGCGTAGTTACTGTTGCTACGTCCTATAAACCGCTCTGTTTGATCGTACAATGCGATTTTTAATTTACGATTCCCCGTGAATTTTATCTATATTGGATTTTATCTGCTCTTCTCAAAGGCATTATTCATTAACATAGCACAAAGGAAATCTAGATACCATGTGATCACCTTGAATTTCACTTTAAGTCCGTTTGAGAATATAAGCCAGTAATAAATGCTTTGCAACACCCAATGGGAAAGACCTTCTTGGTCTGCGAACATTTCTTGGCATTTATGCTCACCGTCCCTTTTCTCAAGTAACTAAAAATTTCTGAATTCATCTTTCAAAAAAACTGAATAGCTAACAAAATGATAGGTGTCGACTCAAAACCAAGTTTACTAAATTCCTAACGTAGTTATAACCGAGTATAACATATTTGAGAAAGTGGGACATAAACAAGTACTATTAACTGCATACTTACATTGCATCCGTTTTCTAGTACTTTTGGTCTATAGAACATTGGGCTTGCCATGTTAATCGTTTCTGCGTCATATCCAATTAATTCTACGGACTTCTTCGTTTGTTCATTCCATGCTTGTGAGTTCTTGCAATGATATGTGATGGTCTGTTCTACGCGCCTGCTTAACAATGTCAGCTTCATAAGTTGTATGTAGTTGAACATATGTGTGAACTAAAGGAGAATATAGTAAAAAAAATAAGTTATCTGGGCGAGCAAATCAGATATAAAGCTCGCTGTAACACTTGTTGTCACGCGACCTATTGTCATATGTGGAGGATTGGTATTAGAGTTTCTGTCGATGGCGATTAGAGTCATTGTCATGCAAGCTCGGTAGGGCAGTCATAGAGGTGTTCACGTGATACGAAAATGTTCTTCACTATAAATATCACTATCTAGCAATATCACTATTGGACAAGATCCATATGCTGTGAGCAAGAAAGTCTTGTAATCAATCGTACTTAAAACAGAGCATTCAACATTTTAAATAATCTAACATGACGAGTTTAGTTTTCCAGGGTTTTTCATGCCCCACTTTAAAATTCCAGGAATTTCAAAGTTTGTACGACGGCAATAAAAATCCAGGGTTTTCCAGGATTTTCAGGGGAAGTACGAATCCTGTTTCAAGTTCAAATTGACTTTACTGAGGATATCCTCGTATGAAAGGACACATTCAGTGAAACCTTACCGGTCTGTTTTCTATTGGATAGACACATGTGTGTTTCTGCTTGAAATCACATTTGGCTATGAAGGCGTTCTTACTGCTCAAAATGAAAGGTTCAATCCAGTAGTAACCTAGTTAAGAAGATAACATAAATGAGCAATTGTTCAACAATCAAGAAGAATGCAATAAAACGAGATCGTGCATTCAGCTGTTGGAAGGACTCACTCATGTCATATGCGACTTAAGCGAACTTACAATCAGATAACGGCGTATTGCGCCAGGAATGGATTTACTGGTGGATGATGCGGGATGTGCACCTCTCCTAATCTTAGCAAAGAAGGCTGCAAGGAGGGTGCGGTGGTACAATTGGGGGGGGGGGAGGGGCTGCCAATTGGAAATGCAATATTACAAAACAAAAATAGAACAGAGACAGTAGTCATGGTCACGTTACTATCTCACTTTTGACGGTCGCCCTCTGAACCACGACCAAAGCTGGACGAGCACACTACCCCTACCAGAGCTGGATCCATTCCTGTACCGCAAGCTAAGAATCCAACCTTGCTCTCGGGTAGGCGAATGGTGTATCACCAATTACCCCAGTAGTAAAAATCTAACCCACAGCGTTTTGGTAGAAATATTACCGCATATACATTGTTTAATAATCTGAAATATAAAGTTTGACACTACGCTTCGACATAAATTTCGTCCACATTTAAACAATGAAGAGAATCAAAAACGCAAATACCGTTAGAATCATGCGGTGTCCGTTGGAGTGACACTTACCGCTCTCTAAGTCAGGATGGTCGTAGAATAAGTCACCACAACTTCTGGCAGGGAAGAGTCGTGTGCCAGGTGGTTTCAATTTCTTCGCGTATCGATCGTGTACGTAACCAACCAGGTCATTTGGAACTTCATCTTCCTTATCCTCCTCCTAAGAGAACGAAATCATATACAGCAATTGCAGCAATGTACCAGCATGTACACGTAGTTCAAATGCTTATTCGCTTAAAATTTGACATGAACATAAAGAGGTGATCTGAGATGCATCCAGATTTAATACCAGCTTCAAAGTGCGTTGCCGTAACGAATGAACTTCAAATATCACTGTACTATATGTACCTCCGGGTCGGTTCCTCGGTAATATCTTGGTCCCTTTCTTGCGTCACTGAAGATCTGATATAAAAGAAGACAGGTTACGTTATAAACTATTGCAAAAATATCAAACTAGACACTACTCCAACGGCAAAACCTTCAGCGAACAGTTAAATAATAACTAATCCAGAATTACATGCATGCAGCAACCCTAGCTCGCATTCTCCCGATCATTATTTCAACATAATCCATTTTGAGGCTTAACTTTGAAAAAAATCCAACTATTATACTTTACCCAAGGATGTATCGAGTTTGCTATGCCCTGGTCTAGCGCAAGTGAATAGGGGAGAGACTCCCTAACTGCACGGCTGCCATAGAGATAATATAGGTATTATCAAATATACAACTTACCACGAGGTTTTGTCCAGGAGGTCCCTGAAATCAAAGAAAAGAAAATTAGCAACGATAACTCCTTAATCTGTCATCATATCATGTCAAAAACTATCACAATGCACTTATCCCTGGGCCATCAATCATTCCACCACTTTAGTATTTGCATTGAAGGAGTCAAGAGAAACCTCCTAAGCATTGTTGGGACAGAAATTGACCGGGAAATACAATAATATAATAAAGAGTTTATATGCGTAACACACATTACTGCAATCCTGAGGGTTACATTGTGATAATACAATTTGGTCGTTTGGCCGAGAAACATGATCAAGCAGCACTTTAATTTTACACAATTCAATTGTTTTTGAATTTCGTTCGGAATTTCGTGCAGGAAGGCTGCTGTGCAAATATAAATGCCCCAAACGACACTTAGGGTGTACGTCATGTATCGTTTTTGAAAGACGAATCTTACCCACAAGACGAGCAAATATCATTGAAATAAAGTATAAAACGAAAAGCAAAAAACGACTTGAAAATCAAAACGTGGACTAAAACAACACGTAAATGTAATGGTCATATTTCGAGCCTATAACAGAATCATCATCAGACCACTGGATAGTTAGCCGGATGAGTGAACGTACATGTGATGCAGTTAAACTTAAATCGAGAAGTAACTCCTTAGATCAGCTATATCATGACCGATCTTTCAAGATGCAAAATGACTGGTATGCATGTGAGTGAGTTATTATATATGAGAGCCGTTCCATATCGATGCAGATATGAATAGTTGTGGAACTAGGTGAGCTCTGATGATGGTCCATTTCTAAATTTGCAATTTCCATATACAAAATTATACTTACTGGAGGGCCAGATGGTCCAGATGGTCCAATAGGACCCTACAGAAAAAGAACAAGAAATTAAAAAATAAATTTATCATGTACATACTATTAAGTATTGAATTTTAGTATTCAAAACGTTCGAAGCAACAGAAAAGAAAATAGTAAAAGAGCATTTTCCGTGTTTTCTGAAAGGAATTTTTATCATTACATATTCGAGATTTTGTAATGCACTTTATAACTTTTTAAAACCTCGTTCCCGAAGTTTAGAAATAACATTCGTACAGTAGGAATGCAGTCACAAGCATGCATGAATGAATTAGTTTTGTTCCTATTGATATCTACACAGTATCGATGTAACAAAATATTATGGAATAAATTGATTGTAATTTCTTGTGCAAGAAAGAAAGAAAGAAAGAAAACATTAGAAATAAATAAATAAATAATTAGGAAGAAAGAATTAGAAAGAAAGAATTAGAAAGAAAGAATTAGAAAGAAAGTATGAAATGAAATACAATCCTGGACGAGGAAATTATCGACGGGCCTCCCAACCGCCCTGCGTCCAACGCATTAAACCAAACCAATATTGCTAGGTACGTACTGGTTCGCCAGGTCGACCATCTCTTCCGGGAGGTCCTTGAGAACCTTGGGGACCAACTTGTCCTGGTCCACCCTGTACAAAAAATAAAACAAAATCTTGAGTTCTAAATCTAAAGTTGATTTTATTTTAAAAAAAGGGAGTGAATTTGAACCTTCACTCAAAAATTGAGTATATTCGCTCATAAATGTGAGTAATATACTCAAAATTGAGCCACTTTGGATGCATTATTTTACTGAAGTTTTTGCGAAAATACTGAGGGACTTTTTGTATTACTATATGTGTTTCTCAATGGCATATGTATTTTAAATGGTGGCCAAATGTATAAGCTAGAAAATAAAGCTAAAACAAATTGGAAGGTACGCCACAAAGATTGTAGCTGTTCAATTGTTGGTCATTTTGTCGCAAATACGTGGCATAGAAAAAAATTCCCTTTGAAGGATTAGTGTCACACCATTATGCATCATGATGGCTTATATTCCTGCCGGGGCCATTTTATGGGTACTCTGGGTGCCAGATGAGAGCCTCTTCTGATAGAAGTGAGGACACGACGATGAGCCTCTGGTCACACGAGCATCCAGCCACACTTTGGCGAGTTCAATATTTGAACTTTGTTTGTGATTGGTCTAAATTTATAAGGGTCTTTTTATCTTATTATTGGTTAACCAACGCGAATCGGTTAACGAATAAAAAGATCCTTATAAATTTAGACCAATCACAAACAAAGTTCAAATATTGAACTCACAAAAGTGAGGCTGGATGCTCGTGTGACCAGAGCCTCGTCGGGTCCTTGCGTCTATCACAAGAGGATCTGGCACCCAGGGTATTTTATGGGCCGAGTAGATCAATACATCCGGAAACATTTATTATTAACAAATATTTAAATAATCACTTGAGAATCTTCTATTATTTCATCTGATACGAAACAGGGCATTTTAAATGTTATTTGTTAATTTTGGGTATGGTAAGAAGAACGACAAAACCCCGCGATTCCAAGATGTGACACTAGAACCTTTAAATGTTATTACATTACCTGTCGACCTTGGACACCTGCAATACCTTCATCGCCAGGCTCACCAGCATCACCCTAGAAAATTACCAAAGATTATCCGTTTATATACAATGGTATTTATTCAAAAGTAATATATCTTCGCGCGCCTGTGGTGCACTTGGTTTGCGCATGTGATATTGCGTCTGATTGAGGAACAATTTCAAATTTCACGCATACGTGATGGGAGAGTCTCAAGAAATCGTTAAATCATATTCCTTAAAGTGTATCCGTAAGGTTACGTGCAGTGGAATATTTAGGTATTTACAGTATTCGAAGTGTTTTCGAGGAGTAGCCAATGTATTTATTAAGAATGAAAACAACTCTGAGTAGACCGCGAGTGGTAGCAAGAAACGAAATACGCCCACTTTTCGCTCTTGTCAAATTGGCTCCGCCTTTGCATAAACATTACTATATCCAATTAAATCTATCCAATAGGAAACCGTTAATGTCATGTTTATTTACAGGGTGTATCCAAAAAGGTAATCGAACTTCAGCGCGCTATTGTACCTGAATTACTCGGCGTATGAACATTTTGTTTTCATATTCGAAAAGATGAGGCTTTTAGCTGTTGAATGACATGTTTTCATGCCAAATGGAGAAAAAATAAGCAAGTACGAGTCCGATAAAAAATGTTAGTCAGAATCGCATATTACAACGGTGAAAATATGCGATCTGACTAGCATTTTTTATCAGACTCGTACTTGCTTATTTTTTATCCATCTGGCATGAAGAACATATCATTCAACAGCTAAAAGCCTGATCTTTCCGAAGATGAAAAAATCTCGTCCATACGCAGTAATTCAGAGACAAAAGCGCGCTGACGTTCGATTACTTTTATTTTGACACACCCTGTATAAAATCAACATTCACTCTGGAAATTAATTATAGCATAATTACTACATATCAGATTTGATTGACAGGCGTATCGATTTCGACCAATGGGAATTTTTCGTTGTGTGGGCAACGCGGTTTCATTTCTTGACTGTGTTGTCTGCAGTCCCTCCTTTCCTTTCTCGCGCCAGGAAATCTAAACCCGCGGAAAGGAAACTCTGAGGAAATCACGGAAATATTAGAGCGTCGAGCGAAAATCAGTATTTTTAGGATTTTGTGTTGGAATCATATATATTACGGTGATTCCAAGTAAGGGTAAGGAAAAATTATACAAAATTTTGGTCGTATCAATTATTATTCATCATTATCGCTCAAAAGAACACAATTCGATATGTGTTTTTGTGGATGGAAATCTCTAACCTAAATATTAGGTCTACCTGGCTTGCACTAAAACACTAAAAGGGAACATCGGGGCCTCTCCTCTCTCCCTTTTAGCGAAAGGGAAGAAAAATATATGCCCGACATTTATTCTTGACAAACGTCAATCAAAATCTTTCACTGGGTATTAAGTTATTTTACCGGACCGCCAGCTTTTCCAGGTTCACCATCTCTGCCGGGTTCTCCTGCAGGTCCCTATATAAAAATAGAAAAATGTTTAATTGTTGTTGGTATTTATAACGCAAAGATATTTCGACATGTAAGTGTTTAAGG
>CACRXK020006214.1:0-25784 GCA_902702795.2 Paramuricea clavata | reverse complement strand
CGCGCGAAGGGGGCGTGTTATGAAAAGGGGCGTATTACAAAATACCGGGCGATGGTTGCAGGCCCACTATCAGTTCCCTTGGGCCTGCACGCAGGCTACAGACTTGTAGCAATGCTGTTCCAACAACTTGTCAACAGGATGTGTTCGCACTGCTTGTTCCCAGCTAGTTGACAAGTTGTCAACGGCTTGTTGATAACTTGCTACAAGTTGTTGACAAGTTGTTCCAACAACTTGTTACCTGCAATTCAACAATTTATCAACAAGTTGTGAGTGCCAACCTTGTAGCAACTTGATAAATAGAAGCATTGTTACAACTTGCTGACAAGCTTGCTACAAGCTTGTTGCGAACACATCTTGTTGACAAGTTGTGAGTGACAAGCTTGTAGCAACTCGATCAAATGCCAGCATTCTTACAACTTGTTGACAAGCTTGCTACAAGCCTGTTGCGAACCCATCTTGTTGACAAGTTGTGAGTGACAAGCTTGTAGCAACTTGATAAAATAACAGCATTGTTACAACTTGTTGACAAGCTTGCTACAAGCCTGTTGCGAACCCATCTTGTTGACAAGTTGTGAGTGACAAGCTTGTAGCAACTTGATAAAATAACAGCATTGTTACAACTTGTTGACAAGCTTGCTACAAGCCTGTTGCGAACCCATCTTGTTGACAAGTTGTGAGTGACAAGCTTGTAGCAACTTGATAAAATAACAGCATTGTTACAACTTGTTGACAAGCTTGCTACAAGCCTGTTGCGAACCCATCTTGTTGACAAGTTGTGAGTGACAAGCTTGTAGCAACTTGATAAAATAACAGCATTGTTACAACTTGTTGACAAGCTTGCTACAAGCCTGTTGCGAACCCATCTTGTTGACAAGTTGTGAGTGACAAGCTTGTAGCAACTTGATAAAATAACAGCATTGTTACAACTTGTTGACAAGCTTGCTACAAGCCTGTTGCGAACCCATCTTGTTGACAAGTTGTGAGTGACAAGCTTGTAGCAACTTGATAAAATAACAGCATTGTTACAACTTGTTGACAAGCTTGCTACAAGCCTGTTGCGAACCCATCTTGTTGACAAGTTGTGAGTGACAAGCTTGTAGCAACTTGATAAAATAACAGCATTGTTACAACTTGTTGACAAGCTTGCTACGTGTTGCGAACCCATCTTGTTGACAAGTGGTACTTGTGTATGAGACTGATTACAATTAATTCAGGGCTGAGATTTCAATTGTGGTATCCGCAGTTTGACCAAGAACTCAGCCCCGAATATCCTCCCAATTTCAAGCACCCTCGGGCCTCGACCAGCAATAGTGTTTAATAATTGTGTATATTTGTCTACTTTTGTAGAACAAGGTAGCTGAACTGGATCGACTATCGAACTATCGCAAGGCCAAACTGACAGATAACTCAGCATTCTTACAGTTTAATTGGAAAACTGATGTGGTTGAATCTTGGATCAGTAAGTTCTATATCATGCGAGGAAATTGGTGTAGGAATTTTTTAGTAATGTAAGCTAGAATTAATGGATTGTATAATTTCCATTTCCCAGGCGACAAAGCTACAGTAGTCGAGTCTGAGGATTGTGGAAAGGATTTGGCCTCAGTGCAAACACTACTGAATAAGCAAGTATGTTGGGAATTCCTCTTAATATTGAATGAATTTTCTCTAGAAAAAACTTGTATGTTTGTAGTGGTTGCATATCTTTGGTGGTTTTGCACCAACTTTGCACAATACCCCATGTCATTTGTTGTGCTTTTTCCCAGGTGACCTTCGAGTCAGGTTTGCAAGCATTTGAACAAGAAGGAGTCCAGAAAGTGACCACACTGAAAGATGATTTAGTCAAAGCTCAGCATGCTCAATCTCCTGCAATCATGGGAAGAAATGACGAACTGGTTCAAAGGTTAACTAAAATAACTTTATTTATACTGGATAACTCTACCAGTTTTAAACTGTTCTTCTGTGAGGCCCAGTAAGGATCATCTCTAATTGATCCAGTGTTACTACAGGTAGACTTGCTCCAAGTCTCTCTTTCATTGTCATATAGTATCGATCCACTATAGTGTACATTGCATGACGTAGCACGGAGAGGCGGAGCGAGAAAGAGAGACTTGTCAACTTCGGAAAATCTCGGTTCAAAACTGAACCGAAAATGCAAGACTTGCTTTAATTGTTTTCCTTCAATTTCTTTCCGTATTATTTACTATTATGGAACTCGTGTTATTTACACTGTGGTAGATCAATACATATAAACACTGACAGAAAACAATTAAAGCAGGTCTTGCATTTTCGGTTCAGTTTTGAACCGAGATTTTCCGCAGTTGACAAGTCTCTCTTTCTCCCTCCGCCTCTCCGTGCTACGTCATGTAATGTACACTATAGTGGATCGATACTATATGACAATGAAAGAGAGACTTGGAGAAAGTCTATACTACAGGAGGAAATGCAAGTACCCAGAGAGCACCTGCTGTGTTTGGCAGAGGCCACATGTTTAGTTTGCAATCTTGGCTTTGATTTATCTTCTTGCCATGCTTACGATTTTTCTAAACATAGATGGCAAGCTTTGCTCGAAGCATCTGCGTCTCGTAAGGAACAGCTTTTGAAGTCACAAGACAAATACAAGAAAGTGGAAGACATGTACTTGCTGTTTGCTAAGAAAGCTTCAGCCTTCAACAGTTGGTTCGAGAATGCCGAAGAAGACTTGACTGATCCTGTTCGCTGTAATTCTGTTGAGGAAATCATGGTAAGACACTTAGTTGATGTTGGATTGGTAAACTAACCAAATTATGTATCAGTTCTTAACTGTCCTCCGTAACGCCTGTATTCTAAAAGCTCACTTACACTCAATGAGTGGAGGTTCAATCTGAGCTTCTCTTGAGTGTCAGTGCTGTTTTTGAATAGCTGGAGAGTGAGTAGTCACATAGTAAGGTACAAGACTAACCCTCCAGCAATTCGATTGGGGTGAGATTACAATCAGCTGAATATTGCAGGAATCGAACCTCGGTACCAACACTCTGTAGTCTTTCTTATGCATGACGTATTATGAAATATTTCAGGTTCTTCAAGACCAACATGAACAATTCCGTGAATCGCTGCAACAAGCTGAGGAAGACATGAGGACATTACGAAGACTGGACAAGCAGATTAAGAGTTACCATGTCTCCATCAACCCGTATGTACCTAATCTTAAAATATTATACTTCATTTTCACATTTCAAAACTGAATACTTGGAAGGAGAAATTTATCTCTAAACTCCAGAGTTTATTTCAACTGTTGCCAAATTTGAATATTTTAGTTACACCTGGTTCACAATGGAGACCTTGGAGGAAACGTGGGAGAGTTTGGAAAAGATTATTCAAGTAAGTTGAACTTCTTAATTCGCCAGAAAGCTTGCCCGGTGTGGATATACACTCAGAGTAACATCACAAGCATCTTATTCACCTGAGTTCATTACACCAACACAGAAAAAAATCATGATTACAGGCAAAGATTAGATATTACCATTTGCATTCAAGCGTTAAGCGAAATTACGGTTTGTTTCCGGTTTTGAGAACATGGGTTTGCCCATGAAAACTGTACGTTTGACAGGTCAAACTTGTACGTTTCACTTTTCGATTTTCAAAACAACACTTCGCTGGGCGGGGCTTACAGACATATATACATTTATACATTTGAATATTTGATTTTATTTATTAGTGATTTAGTGTTTATACTCAAAACCAACAAATGGATAATTTTAAAACGAATAAGTCTGGAAGATCCTATATTAGTGGAAAACCTTTATCAGAAGACTTTCGAGTATTAATCTTGGACACAATTATTGAGAAGGGAGGAGACAGTTTAACAGGTTATATTCCAGTTACTTATATCGAGATTGCGAAACGTTTCTGCGTTTCGCAGCAAACAGTTGCAAAGATATGGAGGGAATTTTGCCAAAGAAACAGTTTTGCTGTACAATCCCGTGGAGGACTACGTATTAATAATCGCAAATTAACTGACAATGACTTGGAACTGATCGAAACGTTGAAAGCAAATAAGGGATCGATCTCAATGCGAGAAATAAGCGAAATTTTAGAAGAGTTCGGAGATGTCCAAGGCGGAATTGCGATGTCAACAATTTCCCGCGCGATAAAATCAAGATTACTGTCAGGCAAGAAATATTCTCGGAAGAAGATCACGCACGTCGCGCTACAGAGGTTTACCTTCACAAATGTTTTGTATACACAACTGTTCGTAAATTACCTAAGTTCGAAAGACGCTAGAAAAATAAAGTTTTTCGACGAAGCGGGTATAAAGTCACCAGATGCAGGCATTCGTCTATACGGGCATGCACCTGTTGGAGAAAGATGCGTCGAAGTGGAAAGAAAGCTCGAAAATCCCAACACAACTTTAAACCTTCTCGTTTCTCTAAATGGAGTTGAATACTATAACATGTTGGATGGAGCAACCGACACAGTCCAGTTCCTAAATTTCTTTGAAGAAGCTGCGAATGCAGTCAATTTTGAGACGACACGACCAGCGCTTGAAGTGGGCGATATTGTGGTCATGGACAATCTTGCAGTGCACCATTATGAAGGTGGAGAGTTGCTCGAAGAGTACCTTGCTGATATGGGGATTGAATTATTATTTACCCCTGTATATTCCCCAGACCTCAATCCCGTTGAACTATGTTTTAATAAAATTAAAACACAGCTGAATTATAATTTTCAAAAAGTATTCAAGGCAAATTTAAAACTGGCCACCGTATTAGCCCTTGAAACAATTACTGTGGAAGACATGTCTCATTTCTATAACCTGACATCATATTTATTCGAACTGTAAATATATGCTGTTTCATTGAACTATATTGAACCTTTATAAATTTATGCCGTTTTACGAACTTCACCGTCACATGCAGAGGTAAAAAATATTTGGACTATAAGTTTGAATACGTTTGAATGACTTTAGATGCATGCATGCTGAGATCATATAATTATTTACATGACACGTTAGTCATAATTACCCTTACTTTTTGAATTTGGTCTTTTTCAGTGCTATAGTCGTGATCGGTCGAGTGCTATATATAGTCGTGATCGGTCGATTAAAATACTATCGTAGAGGCTAGCATATCAGCATCACTTTCCCATTACCGTACACATGCATAGACTATTCGAAAGTTTTCGAGTTACATGTAATTAAGACAAAAAGGGAATTTGTCTATTCTATATTTTTTTCAGTTAATTAAGCATTATAATATGAACCCCCTGAGCTTTTGCATTTACATTTTTGCACTTATAGAATATCAACTTTTATATACATGAGATTTAAACCATGTACATGCACGACTACACAACACAATATTAATTAGTACTGAAATACTGTATACAGGGTGTATCAAGAAAAAGTAAGCCCTTTCAAATTCGAATTAGCCACAACCTATGGTATTAATTTGACATCTCTAAACTCAGTTTAAACATTTTTCTTTCAGTTATTTGTTTCTTACGATCAGAAGTTATCCTAAATTTCCCATGTGTGTACGACCTTGTGTTTTTGCGCACAATTAATTCGAAACAATTACTGAATTAGGGCTGTCAAATTAATACAATACTCAATAGGTTAATTTAAATTTGAAACGGTCTATTTTTTTATACACCCTGTATAATAATATGAATGGAAATATGTTAATATGATGTCAATGAAATGTCAAACTATTAAAGTCTAAGTTTAGTAAATAACTAGTTTATAAATCCCGTGTGAACAATACCGTACCTTCCAGAGGTTTATTTTTAATATACAGTAATACTGTCAATTGGAAGCTGTTATTTCATTCGTGACAGTGAAAGCAGCAATTCGGCAGTCTCTTTGTCTGTAGTTGTCTCCAAATCCAATGTTTCTTCTTTGTTAATGTTATATATTGATATTATCATTATCATTGCTATTATTAAATTCTACCGATTATGTTGGCTCAATTGTATGAATGAATGTTGGAATTATCTCGGTCCTTTACCTTCAGTACATTCGTTTAGGGGCACCAGCAGTACTAGTGGCAGTGGCCGTTGGCATGGTGGTACTTTCACGTAAACTTTCTCTAATACATAAGCCGAGTTGTGCTTCTTCTTCGGCTTCATTTTCAGGAATTAAACGAGAATAGTCTCTCGAATAGTTCGAATCATTGCAGGCTGAGCGCGATATACTGTCTTTTGGCCTTGGCCCGACTGGGAACTCTACGCCATATCCTTCTAAAAGACTCTTACTAGCAAACTCGCGCTTTTTACGAGGTTTAGCTTGATGTACTAACGACTTCATTCGCTCGACTGGTGAAAATTCCTCAAGGGCTTCTTCTAGGGTTTCGAGTAGTTCGTGCTTCGGAGGAATTTTGCCGTTAAGGTATTTTTGGCTGTAGCATTGCAAAGCGTAAACGTGTTTTCTTACTAATGTCCAATTCTTGAAACCACTTTCATAGTAAGCCTCATTATTTTCCTGCAAAAGCTCGTTCTCAATTCTATTGTGAATAGATGTTGTAACTTTTTTAGACGCACTTATCTTGCTTTCCAAATCTTTCCGCATCTGTTCCTTTTCGTTTCTAAGTTTACTCAAAGACACCGTATACTGTTTAGCAACATTTTCAGTTGGATGAAATCTCTCTTCGCCACATTGAAACAAAGTGGTGCATGAATCAAACATACATTTTCTTGCGGTGTGATTGAGTCTTAAATGGCAATTGTGGCAGACGTTCCCATCTCCTTGTTGAGATTTCACTAAATTAATTCGTTGTTGAAACGCTGACAATTTTTCGTCCAGTCCATATATTTCGTTATCTTTTAGACCGGTATTTGGTCCTCCAATTTTTTCACGTATCTTTCAAATGGTGTACTGATATGACTGTCAGTGTCATTCTCAGAACATCGACTTGTAGTTGAAGCAGATTGTTTAAAATGTTGGTCATCGTCGTTGCGAGTTTTACCCATTCTTGATACGAAAGAAAGACATTTTTTACTGGATCTGGTCTCACTAATAGTTGCGGTTTTGGGATCAGGGCACACCCGTTTCTTTAATGGCGATTTAATAGCAATAGGGCTGTCCAAATCTCTTTCTTTTCGTTGTGACGGTGAATGTCCTACGAAAATTTGCAATTTCAATCGCTTTAAATCCGTCCCAGGAACAACTGAAGAAGACGTGATTGCCAGGCGAAGACATCGGGGATCTTTATTCAAAACGACGTAATCACCATCGTGGTTTTCATGTATGCCAAATTCTATGTCTCTTATCTTCGGAATTTCGTTCTTTATTTCATACTCCAATTCTTCATATGTGACTGGCTCATCAATTATGGCACTACGAATTGTTTCATTATATTTGAATTGTATTTGAATTTCAGTCATGTTCAAATTTTTTGTTTAATCGACGAAGGAAAATCAAGAAAGCGCTCGAAATGAATACGTCACGCCTTTTTTTGTGGTTTTTAACAACGAAGTCCCGCCCAGCGAAGTGTTGTTTTGAAAATTGAAATGTCAAACGTACAAGTTTGACCTGTCAAACGTACAGTTTTCATTGGGCAAACCCATGTTCTCAAAACCGGAAACAAACCGTAATTTCGCTTAACGCTTGAATGCAAATGGTAATAAATCAATAATCAAAGTTTCAAGTTGAGTATTGCCTATATCCAACTTAAATGTTTAAGGCTTAAATTTTCTTCGTAACTGAGAATCCTTGTTCTTTGCAAGGTATTGATATTGTAATATGCATGCTATTCTTACGGACTGTTTGGTTGTTATTTTGTTGGTTGTTGATATATTGAGGTTATACTCTTATAAAAAAACCCTTTCCCTGCAATGCATATTGCCATGCTATTTATAACCCAGTAGAGTTACGAAACCTACTTGTATTTATCTTAATTAATCTGCTGGGTAAAAATCCCTAATAAGAATAACATTTACAGTATCTGATGTCAGTTTCCTGTGGTAAAACCACTTTTGTTGTTTGCAGTAACCAGTGAGCAGCGCCTCAGCAGCCTCCCCTGGTTTAAATTATTTTAATAAATATATGGTATTGAATAGGAAGGGTCAAGGGTTTATTAAGGGTTTTCAATATAATAAACTTTAGATTAATTTTACAGACAACTATATTCTATAGTATGTTTAGAACATAAGTACAGTAGCTCCTAGAACTATCATTTCCAAGTTTTACTTAATTAATTCAAAAGTTGATGTTGGTTACTGTCTGGCCAATTAATATTCAGCCATTGATCTATCTATTCTGCTTAGAAGTCATGTCTCATCAGTATTTTATTGGGCAGAAGTTAGTACTTGCTGTGGTGGGTGGGTATTTAACTACCCGAAAGAGTAAGCAGAAACTTGACGTTTCGAGCGGTTGGCCCTTCGTCAATAGTTGGCTACGAACTCTTGACGACAGGCCTTCACTCGCAACGTTGAGTTTCTGCTTATTTTTTGGACCAAGAACTTGTTCTCAATTACTGCTAATCTTGTTGTTGGTGTTGTTTATGTTGACATTCTTCGAAAAAGCCTAAAGATGTAATTCCACTGTCGCGTTTTTCTTACGTGCGTATACGCACGTAAAAGTTCAAATCCATTTAAAAGTTGTTTATATTATGAAGTAATTAAGTGAATAAAATGACAGCATTTAGTTTATAAAATTTAAAAAGATTTAAACTTTTACGTGCGTATACGTACGTAAGAAAAACGCGACAGTGGAATTCCAGCCTAATTAAGCTCCTTCATTTTTAAAAACGTACCTTGCCGAACCAATATTAAGGGTTTAAATTAATTTAAAGGATTAAATTAGTAAATTAGCAAAACTTTAAGTTATAAAACGATGGATCAACATGGTGGTCAACATGAAGTGATGATTTACATGTCATACCAACTCAGCCAGTTCCTGGTCCCAGACTCAGTAGTACGATGATACGATCATACTTGTTTAGGTAGTAAATACCCACCCACCACAGCAAGTTTACATTGGTACGACCTACACTTGCACAGACAGTTCATAGTTATTTATTAGCTGTTCTCAAAACGTGCTATTCCCTAATACAAGAGAGTGTTTACATGAGCCTTTGCTACAGGGTGGGGTGTCTACCTGAAAGGAGGGCTAGCTTTCCCAGATAAGATTTCGCCCTGTGGAGTTGAAACGTTTGCATCTAAAGACAATGGAGAACAATCATAAAAAGTATTGTTGCAATTTTAGCTTACATTTAGGGCTAGATCGGTTCCAGCTACACAAAGGTAAACATCAGCCCTAAAAAAGGACCTGTCCTTCCTGTAGGGCTTCTACAGTATAGACACTCCCTAATTTGGTCTAGTATAATTCAGTAGGTACCAAACTGGGTATAACATTGCTACTCTATCTCCAACATATTCTCAACAAGCTGAACTGTTCTGCAATAAATGTCCATTCCATATGAAGATGATGCACCTAAAGGGTTTACCATTGTTCTAAGTTGATGAACCTGGGTATCGTTGACAGGACATGCAATTTCAGGAACTTCTACAGAATTTTCATTCCATGTTTCACCATTAAATCTTTGAGAAGGTAGTGGCCCTTCATAATCAATACCATGTGCATCAATGCTACTTTCTGCACTGTTGCTTAGTGTTCCTGTAGCTTCATCTAAATTATTCAAACCTGAAACCCACAATTGCACAGGTGTCATATTGGTCTCTGTTCTTAGGGGGTGGTTGTCATATCCCCCTTGGAATAGGTTGAGATGCCTGTTTATCCAAGGGATAAATACATAATGGAGGCAAAATAGCTGAGTTTCATTACTGATATCAAGGTAATTATTCTCTTCCAAGTACCAAAACACGTAATAGAAAATGAAAGTACAACCATGGAACAAGTCCCTCCAAAAGCACTCAATTCGTTGATTGTGGCAACTTTTACCAGCAATAAAACTTCCCCTTCCAGGTCCTCGAGATGGGTTGGAAAACATAAACCATGCAACGTCTACATTTTCCACACCTTGGTCTCTTCTCACCCTTTGGGGAAGACCAAATTTTTCTGTAGCCTCTATAAAAAGAGTGAATACAGTATTTGCTTTGTTGTTGGTGCTAGCTCTAAGGAACATGACTCGCCGAGAATAGCCGTCAACACAGCCATGGATAACAAACCCCCATCTTATTAGTTTACGGTTACCATCGAGGTGCCATAAAGACAGGGGTCCTGCTACAGAATAATGCCTTCATTGCACTAAATTTAGTTGCATGGTTCTCAATAATATTCCTTCGGGATCAACCCGCCATAAAGATGCTCGTACTCTCTCCCATTGGTCATTGGATGCGCATCCCTTTGGCATTGAGGAATCCTTTCATTCTACGTATACCACAATTCGGTAATCGGTAGATCTCGGACACAATAGCATCAAGGTTTTCATTTCATATTTCAGTATGTCGAGGAACTTCTTCTGACAACCCAATTCTTCTGCTAACTGTTTTCCGACTGACACCCAACATTTCTGATATTTTAATTAATGAAAATCCAAAGTTAAGGTACATCTTTAATGTCTCTCTTGGTATATCAATTGACGGGCGACCAGGAGATGCTGTATAGACAACTGAAGGTCGGTGCGTTACATCCATAGGCTGAGATTCTTCTTCCGAAAGTATATTATAGGCAACAATAAAATCATTTAGAAATTGATCAGGAAATATTCGCTGCCACAAGCCTTGCGTGTCACTACGGACCCCAATATGAACAACTTGTTCCAATTTGTAAACAGCATAATCATATTCTTTCCGATCATGACTTAGACCTTCAAGTATTCGAATTATCTCGTTCACATTACTACAAACATATTGCTTTAAATTCAGTTCAGGAGAAACCAAAGAGCTTACAACGTCCGACATTTTGATTTTGTTATTATATTTACAGTATTAAGCGAAGTAAAACGAAGTATTGCATACTCCATCATACTTCCGCTGTCCATTGGAACCGATGTTGACGCAACGAACAAAACCACAACGCGAAAACTTGAAACGTCACGCGAAGACTTGAAACGCCACACGAAGACTTGGATGCGCCACACGAAGACTTGATGCGTCACACGAAGACTTGAAGCACCACACGAAGATGGGCTTGATGCGCCACACGAAGACTTGATGCGCCACGCAAACTTCCGATTTGCGAAACGAAGAATTGAAATGACATCACTGCATCGGGCTAAGACTACGTGTACACGGTAACGTTTTCGAGCGTTTTCATTTGTGTTTTCACGCTAAAACGGATGCAAGCACTATTAATTTACGACAGAAATTGTTTTTTATTTTTATATATTGCAGATATTCTCCTTTGGACCGTGTGAACAGGGTGTCAATGCGATTAAAGCACGGGCAATAGGACAGGTGTAGTGTTGTTAAATAAAAAGTTAGAAATGGTATTGTACTTACCCATGTATTATAATTATGTTTAGAAGATCAGAATATTCATAAATTCTTATTTTGTTTCATAAATAGTTCTTTAATATTCGAAACAAATTCCATATCTGCTTCGTCTGCCTATCGCCATGTTTACTCGTCCCAATCTACATGCTGCACGGCATTGCCGCCCCTCCTGGCAAAATAATAAGCAAGCGAGAAAAATTGAGGAGAAAATAAGAGGGTAGGAACACTGTGGGCGTTTCGTGGGCGTTTCATCGCTCTGGGCGAATCAGCTTTCTCAATCTTGTATCACATGACTAATTCAAATCGTCATAGGCGGGAAGCAGCATTACACGTCATCCCTACGTCAAATAAAACGTTATAAAACGCGTCGTGGATACGTTTGTGCCATATATGGAAGTTATGGATACGTTTGTGCCATATATGGAAGTGTCACTGCATCCAGCTTATGACAACGGTGTTCCTACCCTCTTATTTTCTCCTTAATTTTTCTCGCTTGCTTATTATCTTGCCAGGAGGGGCGGCAATGCTGTGTAGTATGTAGATTGGGGCGAGTAAACATGGCGGCGGCAGACAAAGTAGATGTGGAATTTGTTTCGAATATTAAAGAACTATTTATGAAACAAAATAAGAATTTATGAATATTCTGATCTTCTAAACATAATTATAATACATGGGTAAGTACAATACCATTTCTAACTTTTTATTTAACAACACTACACCTGTCCTATTGCCCGTGATTAAAGGGACAAAAACGTTTTTGAAAACGCTCGAAAACCACGCCAGTGTGCACATAGCCTAAGAATTAAAACGCCGGCCTTTCAAATTTGGAAAACAACATGACAAAGTAAAAACTTCCAGCAAAAATACACGACACGAAGATACATCACGACGCCACAACATCCGAATCCGCCATGCCAACACGTAAACTTAATTTTGTCCCCGTGTTATTTATAATCTCTATGGACCTAACTCCATAATTATCTCTTCTGTGATGTCGGTATAAATACTACCACTGTGAAGGTAGCCGCGGATTGGGCCTCAGATTCGGCCTCAGATTGCGGTCCTACTAAAGAATGCCCGGGAATGCCCGGGAACGCCCGGGGAGATTCGTTGAATGCCCGGGAATGCCCGGGAGTTGGGAAAGAATGCCCGGGGAAAATTAAGTTCATAATTACGTTAGTTTATACTAATAAAATCACTTATTTTATGAAAGATGAAATAATTCTTGTAATATATGGCATTGCAAAGTACTGTTCACGGAATGTCCGGCTGTCACAAAAGAATGCCCGGGAGTCGAAAATGTATGCCCGGGGTAAAATTACGCAAGTAATTACGATAGTTAATGATAACATTAACAAGTCTTTTATTTTTTAATGAAAGTTTCTTGTAATATATGGCATTGCAAAAACTATTCACAGAATGCCTGTGGAAAATTACGTACCGCTAATGTCTTTTTCAAATCTACTCAGAATATATCACTATCAGTGAAATATATTTTCGGTAGTGTAAAAAGATGTTTCTTCATTATTATTTAGCATTACAAAGCCAAATAAATAATTTCTGCGAATAGTTTTTGCAATGCCATATATTACAAGAAACTTTCATTGAAAAATAAAAGACTTGTTAATGTTATCATTTATAACTATCGTAATTACTTGCGTAATTTTACCGCGGGCATTCATTTTCGACTCCCGGGCATTCTTTTGTGACAGCCGGACATTCCGTGAACAGTACTTTGCAATGCCATATATTACAAGAATTATTTAATCTTTCATAAAATAAGTGATTTTATTAGTATAAACTAACGTAATTATGAACGTAATTTTCCCCGGGCATTCTTTCCAACTCCCGGGCGTTCCCGGGCATTCCCGGGCATTCTTTAGTAGGACCCTCAGATTGGGCCTTAGATAAACACTTCCGCTTCCCCCAAACACATTGTAAACACTAAACAGTTTAACAGTTCATTTCTTCTTGAGTTTAGGAAGGCAAAAGCTTGCAAGCACAGACAAATTATACATTCTTAAAAAGTTAAAAAGTGCGTAGAATTATCTTTCTAATGTGCGTAGAATTATCTTCCAAAGCTCGTACATGCGATATTTTGTGAATCTGTGACAGTGTTATAGACTACAACGTCAACACGACAAACACTGTCACAGATTCACAAAATATCGCATGTACGAGTTTAAGAATGTATAATTTGTCTGTGCTTGCAAGCTTTTGCCTTCCTAAACTCAAGAAGAAATGAACTGTTTACAATGTGTTTGGGGGAAGCGGAAGTATTTATCTAAGGCCGAATCTGAGGCCGAATCTGAGGCCCAATCCGCGGCTACCTTCACAGTGGTGGCGGCACTGTGGTTGAGGAAAATAAATTGGAAAATTTGGAGGTGAATACGACTGATCGCTCTTACTTTTTGAGCAGAATGGCACTATTCATCGGGGAATTCAGTTTCACCGGCATTCTACAATATGGCCCATCCCAACAAACGCGCTGGCTACCTTTTTGAATTTATTAATGACTTGGATTCAAGATTGAGATGTCCAGTTTGTTTCATGACATTACGAAGTCCATTTCAGACCGAATGTGGCCATCGGTTCTGCGAAAACTGCATTAAAAATGTCATTATTAAGTGAGTATAACTAGTCTTTTCCCGCGCATTTCCACTCTGTTCCGCAAATTGCGACTGCTATATTTGGGCTTCAGATAAGTTACAGTAAACCATTCTTGTGTCATCATTATTCTCTGGGATGGGGACCGGGGACCTGGGCTAGTGGGCTGGAATAGGTACTTGACAATGTGCTGAGAACACTGCTTAATTTTCCAACCCTATGAGGCTAAAATGTTGTTGAATCTTTCCTCCCGCCCGGGTGAGCTAGCTCCCATAATTTGCTGCCTTGCATCCTACATGTTTATATGAGACTTTATATGAGGCAGACTGGCCTGCAAAAACACACCATTGGGCTCACCATTATAAACAGTATAATATAAATATCGAAGTGACTATATGACCGGCAGCCGGTCACAGTTTATCAAATACTAAATGGCCGGCAGTCTAGTGACTATTGTTAAAGTTGAATTTTTATAAGATGAACCTATCCCCAACCCCAAACCCTTTTCTAACCCTAACCCTAACCTTTTGAGAGTTAGAAAAGTCGGGAAAAAAAGTTTAAAAAATTTTAAGAAAAAACAATGCTAAGTCAGACAAAACACATCCCGACCCCAACTGCGTTTAACTTTCCGCACGCAGCGCCCTTGCCGTATGAGCTAATGGCAAGCTCGGTAAAAGTTAACGCAAACAAAAGTTTTTATATTCAACTATAGTCACTAGACTGCCGGCCATTTAGTATTTGATAAACCGTGACCGGCTGCCGGTCATATAGTCACTTTGTATAAATATATTTTCACACCAACATGAAATGAATATATTTGTGTTCACATACCATAAAATCAATTGATTTCAAAAGAAATTAATAAAGCAGAACACAAATATATGAATATGTGCCCCCAATTATCATTCTGGCTACGGCACTGGTTACATTCCCAACTGAAGATGAGTAATTTACATTTGCATTGTTAGATCTCGGCAAAGTTAGCTAGCTCAGGTACCTAGGCTGCATGATTCACCTCCATATAAACACCCCCTAAAGAAAGTTTTAATAGAACTGGGTAAACATAAAACATTCAAATGCTCCAGTTAAATGCTACAATTAAAAGTGCCTCACTGCATAAATCTGCCTTGCCTTGTTGTCATTTTAGCTGGCATCCCTGCATATATGACATGGCTCTTTAGCTAAAATAGCTTTTTTATCTAGTGGCGACAAAAGGTGTCCATTGGACGATACTGAACTGTCTCTTCAAAACATTTTCCAAGACGTTTTTTGCAATCGGCAAATCTTGCAGTTACAATGTTTCTGCACAAATAGAAATCTTGGTTGTGAGTGGACTGGCCACTTGAGAATTCTGGAGGTATTTAATTATAATTATGTACTTTCATTTCAAACACATTTACATATGCTACTGCAATTTATTATACAGACTGTATCAAAAAGGGTATTCTACTCTTGGCATGTTATGCATAAGGTGTAACCAGGGAGATGCAAAAATCAGCAAAATTCTCAGGAAAGCTCCACAGCATCATCTTTGAAATTTTTGAGGAATTTCATCAGTGAGAAATTTCCAAAACAGAATAAATCAACTTTTGTCAACTTTATTCAGGAGCATCATAAAGACTGCCTTTTCACTGAAGCAACATGTCCCATTGAAGGATGTAATGAAAAGATGCTGAAGAGATTTCTGGGGAAGCATATGCAAGAAGAGTGTATGTTTCTGAAGCAACCACAGTCATTCATGGAGGTTTGTTTTAAATATCTCTAATTGTGTATCTATGCCTTTACTGCATGTCTACCAACCAACCAGTTTATTATAATCTCCTATCCGTAGGCTTATGGGAGGGAAAATTAGGGGGGGTGGGATGACAAAATTTGCCCACCATTCATGCATGCATGGAAATTGGCAGACAAAAACTTTTTTCCATCATAAATTGCTCATAATTTCATTGTCAAAAACATTTGCTAGGATAGCGGATTCTGTAAATGTATCTGACATCAGATTTAACCTCGATTTGCCAGGAAGTTACATTTTCACCTTGGGTTGTATGTGTGTCTGTGCGTGTCTGCAGGATAACTCAACAATATACCAAACATTTAACATGATGAAATTTGTGGGGGGGAAATGGCAAAAATATCAAACATATTTAAATTAACAAGTTTGTCATGCTTTCCTGGGCAGAGAAAACTGAAAGTGTAATTAGTGCAAGTATAATTTATGCATGATACTTACATGTATATGAGAGAGGTAATATATAACTACCTGAAAAATATAAGCAGATCGAACTTCAACGTTTTGAGTGAAGGTTGTTTCTTTGTTGGGAATTTAGGAGTGGCTACTAAGAAGTAGTGTCTTGTTATTGTTGCTATCTAACACTGGCAGCAACCATTAGAGATTATACAGGGTGTATAAAAAAAACTGCACAGATTTGAAATTGCTCTTAAATTCGCAAAACAGCTATTAGTATCCAGTTTTTGATGTATATAGCTTCTTTGGCTACTTATAAGGTAGAAAAATGGAAAAAATTTCTCGAACTCAAATTTTGTAAACCAGGGGGTGTGTCTTTTCCAACAAACTAAAAATGGCTCGCGCACAAAATTTAAAAGCTTTAATCATATTTTGAGTTGATAGATGGAACATTTGTTGGGTTTTTAATTACTGTACAAACTTTCAGACAATTTGCTTTAGTTTAACTATTCATTTTTCTCTAAAAAATTAGCCTTTCGCATGCTTAATTAATGCCTTCACCTAATTTGCATATTGCTGACATATGCAAATTAGGCAAAGGCATTGATTAGCATGAAAATGGATGATTTTTTAAGAAAAAATGTAAGTTTGCGTGAATGGTTAAAGGGCGTAAACTGAAGCAAATTGTCTGAAATTTTGTACAGTATTTAAAGTTAAACACCCAACAAACTTTCCATCTGTTAACCTAAAATATGATTAAAGCTTTTAAATTTCGTGCGCAAGCCATTTTTAGTTTGTTGGAAAAGACACACACCCCTGGTTCACAAAATTTGAGTTCGAGAAATTTTTTCCATTTTTCTACATTATAAGTACCCAAAGAAGCTATATAGTACATAAAAAACTTGATACTAATAGCTGTTTTGCGAATTTAAGAGCAAATTTCAAATCTGTGCAGTTTTTTTTTTATACACCCTGTATACTGAATATCTTTATATTATATCTTGACACAGTTGAGTTACATTATTCGGAAGGATTTTCAATTGGGCCATAACTGGCATCGGGGTTTGAATTAAACCAAGGTCACAGTGGGGTTGCGGTTATGGTTATGGTTAAGGTTTAAGCTAAGGATTAGAAATAGTTTGAGGGTAAGAAATCCCTTAATTGAGGATGTTGATATCATACAAAATGTCCACATACTTAAACCAGTTTTATTTACAGGTTGGTGCACAGTTGGCTGACCATGAAGGCCTTGATGGGGTTATGATGTTAGATGCCTGGGTTTCAGAAGCTCTGTAACTCATAAATTGTAACATAATCAGCTGCCTGAACTGTAATATGATATAATGTGTAGTAGTGATAGACCCCACTATGGAGTGCAAAGGATGCCGACAATGACGTGACTTTGCTCAGCTAACACTCAGAAGTAATTAGTATGACGTCACCTCGTTCAGATAGCATCGGTTCTAGCGGCGGAAGTAACGCGTTACCAAGTCATGTTACCATTGTTACCATTAGGTTGCGTTACATGGTCGTGTTACCTGTCACAGACATCAGTCGCGTTACCATACGTCACAATAGAATAGCGTGTTTAATTTAAATTTAATTTTGATTGCGTTTAATTTCACTGTTTTTAAAATGGCTCAACTGATCGGTGAGTTTATAATGTACTTATAGAATAATTTAACAAACAGTCTTAGTTGTAATATTTTTGGCTTAATTAATTAAAATAATCAATGTATTTTCACAACATACTGTGTTGAGTCACAGTTAATAGAATACATGGTTTGGAGACTCGATGAAAGTACAATATAACTCGGTTTATGCAAGAATTTGAGCCTATCTCGTCACGAGTGTATTGACTGGCCATTGAATGGCGGCCGACATGCGTAATGCGACATGCGCGAGGACAGAAACGTCAAAGCTTCCGACGTAAGTGGCCCTTCTATATGGATCTTTATTCTATGGTAATGTCTTCGTGGCCGAATGGTATGGCATTGAGGTTTGTCAGTCCCAAAAATTTTTATGTAGCTCGGAGCCTAGCTCGAAATGATCGAGCCTGACTCGGAACCTAGTCTAAAAAGCGCGGAGTCGAGCTTGATAGGCTCGGAGCTACTTTAAATTGCTTGGCCTTGGAGCCATGCTCGTTAGGTTCGGAGCCATTCTAAATTGCTCGGAACCGAGCTCTCAATAGCTCGGAGCCACTCTAAATAGATCGGAGCCGAGGTCCTTTTGAATAATTGAATCCTAGATTGAATAATTGAATCCTAGATTGAATCATTAAATCCTAGATTGAATCATTGAATCCTAGATTGAATAATTGAATCCTAGATTGAATATTTGAATCCTAGATTGAATCATTGAATCCTAGATTAAATCATTGAATCCTAGATTAAATCATTGAATCCTAGATTGAATCATTGAATCCTAGATTGAATCATTGAATCCTAGATTGAATAATTGAATCCTAGATTGAATCATTGAATCCTAGATTGAATCATTGAATCCTAGATTAAATCATTGAATCCTAGATTGAATCATTGAATCCTAGATTGAATAATTGAATCATAGATTGAATCATTGAATCCTAAGATTGAATCATTGAATCCCAGATTGAATCATGGACGAGTGTGTCCACACCAGGAAAGTCAAAAAGTTTTGCTTGTCCCTACTATTCTTTCCACCACAGTCAAGCCAACTTTTAAGCTTTGTGAACACACTCGTCAATTATTCAATCTTAGGATTCAACAGTGATTCAATCGTAGGATTCAATGATTCAATTGAATTGTTTAGTAGCCTGCGAGCAGGCTATTGTTTAGCACTTTAGCCACGTTTGGCACAACAGCCTGTTGAATTTCCATTGTGGTTTTTTTGAGACACCCTGTAAAACATTCCCATGGGGTGCTGTCTATTAAGCTCAGTGGCGTAATTACTATGGGCTCAGACCGGGAGAACCCGGGGGCCCCCAACCCCAATGGGCCAAATGGGGGCCCCCAGGCTTAGGCGATAGAGCAAAAACATTGGCCAGGTCCTCTGATATGTTACAATGTTATTTTCTGACCATCAGAATTCTGTAAAATCTCTCCCTAAAGTCCAGGAAATGGCATCTCAGAGAGTCTAGATTCAAAAATTTTCCGGATGAGCATGCCCTGGACCCCCCAGAAAACTTTGTGCTTATACGGTGCTCGACTCGTGCCTTTGGCACTTCTACTAGGGGGCCTTCGAAAATTTTGAACCGGGGGCCCCCTGATATAACGTTACGCCACTGATTAAGCTCTCCCCCCCCCCACCCTACAGTCGTTTATTCATTTTATTCAAATATAAAGTGAAAGGGCCATTGCCCCAGTTAGCGTCAGAGTAAAGGCAGGGGTGGGTTGAGGTACTCAAAAATATGATATATCATCATACGAAAGAAGAGAATGGGTTGTGTTGCGTTGGCTTGAAATGGCTTGTGCAGCTTTGTTGTATTGTCAACAATGTGTTGCCTCGCACAAATTTTCAAATTTTATATTTATTAAATGCATCATTGCAATTTGCAATATCAAAGTCTAAACGGAAGTCAGCGTAAGAGGTCACGCCACCATTCTGATCCGCCAATCTGAAATGACAGCGGAAATAACCAGGGAAATAACCTTATTTTCTTTGAAAATTTACATCACATGTGCAGTGGAGTGTTCAGCGTTGTAAATAAACGAAATCATTTATATTTTACCTTTAAAAGGGAAGGTTTTCAACTTGCTTACTTCATTAAAACTTGTTTTAGTTTTGCGGTTTTTGGCCGACTGGTGTTGTATTTTAATTAGTTGAAAAACTCGGTTGGCTAGGCGACTTTATGAAGCGACATACGACAGCAGCGAGAGGTCGAAAGTGGAAAGAAGCAATGGATTACAATGTCACTCCTACGATATCCACAGATTATTTGCCCGAAGAAGACGAAGCTACAAGTTCAGTCAGAACATCTCCCGAGTTGAATGAAGAAAGAGATTTGCCGATGTCTGAAATGACTCAACATAATAGCGGTTCGGTCGAAAGCTTGGATTCAACAACAGATATTGGGTGCTCTCGGATATTAGGAGACATTCAAGCTGGATTACAAGCGGATATTAATGCTGCCAAGGTATTCTAATCACACTGATTTAATAGCTCTAACCCCTTGTTCTCGTCAATAAATTTACTTGTTGTGTACTTGTGTATACTTGTATTATTGTGTAATGTGTATATAAATTTCAGCCATGCATAGATTATAGCAATATTACGTGATGAACAAAATCTTTTTATTAGCCACTGGAATAATTTAATTCATGTTTGCCGTGTTCCTATGAGAACCTATTGTCAAATCAAATTATCCAAGTGTTTTATTTGAAGCAGAACTGAAATATTTTTATAAAAGTTATTGACACTATATTGTTTGCACAAAGAAACCGGATGTTAAAAAGTCACAAACTCGTAATGTCGGAATTTAATATGTGTGAAATATTTATACCCCGTTTACGTGAGACCAAGGACGAAAAAAAATGCCTCAAACCACCGGTTTGAAGTTGTCCAATGCTACTCGTGGGGACAAAGGTCCAACTACATCTTCCTAAATTTGGAGTAGGGTAATTCAGAGCAGGATGAATGTAAACATTTGAGACTGGTCTCAGCTGTTGACTTCAGAACAACGCATGCTCACAAAAGCACAGTAAAAAAAGAAAAATAGGCAAGGAAATGAATGAAAAGATTTGTAATTGTTGTACCTGTCTCGTGAAATACTTGCAGTAGAAAAATTTCCATTTGTGCCCCTAAACTTCCGAATAACATTAACATTCTGCTGAATGTATATTGTATGGATGTTAGTAATCATTCATTTAAAATATATAAAAACTCTTCAAAACAATGCAATACACATGCAGACAATTTTAAAGAAAATTTTAAAATTTAGGGTTCTTGAAGTAGTATTTCTTGCATTCTGGGTAACGTTTTGTATATGATTCAGAAAATTATTAGTATCGTAAAATACATGAATAAGACTGGGTGTAAAAAAAAAATACCTGTGGTTCCGGTTCCCGACCGACCCTATTTTTTTCTGCCGACCCTATTAATTTTTTCAACGCGATTGACCATGTGACCCTATTTTCTCCGGATGGTTGTGGGCTGCTGCCAAAATGGTGTCTGTTGTCACACTAATTATTGAAAAAAAAACATGAAAAAAATATTTCAAAAAAAAAATTATGTCCGACCTACTGACCCAAATTTTTTCGCGATATGAAACCGGAACCACAGGTATTTTTTGACGCCCTGTGCATTTCAGCACTATATATTATCTGTATAAAGTTTGAAAGTATTGGATTTTTTTTTTCTTTACTAATTTTCAGTTTTATATCGCAATACATGTAGCTTTGGAACAGAGTGAACTTTCGTATTTTCAAGTAAATAAGTCAATGTAGGTTTTCTGCATATTGTAATATTCATTCAGGAAATAATGCTCGTACATATTTGTGGTACATTCCAATAGACCTTATGCACAATGACGTCACAAGGTGTGATGCGGATGGGGAATTCTGGTCTTACTAGTCATGATGGTAAACCATTCAACATAGCCACTGCCGTAAGTGAGTGTGCTGCTGTTCTTTGTCGTCTTTTAGAGGTCAAGCCAATGAAGACCCTAGTTCTTTTCAAAACTCGTACGTTGGTCTTCAGAGGTTTGACAGCCCTGAAAATAACGTGTTCGGCAATAGTCCGCTTTCATCGACCAGTATGTACCAGTAAAAGTAGTGGTTTTTTGTGTTGTGTTCCTGGCTATTTTACCAACAAGAAACCAAATACCGAACTATATTCTGTTATGTATAGAGGAGTTATATTCTGTGCTTTTATTGTTAGTCGATAATTTATTGGTGTAGGCTTTGGCACATTCAAATATTGCAGTTGGTTCATGTAGGTTTTATGTCCTTCTGGAAAATACAAAGAACACACTCTATGGCCTGTTGTTGGAGAGAAATCTTTGCAGGCAATTAAATTTATCCACTTCTTACATTAGTAAGAATTTGAGTTATTTTGATTCCACAATTTTACCATTTGGAAAAAAGATTTCTTTTATTGTTGGTAAAACAACCAGAAACACAACACGTAAAACTGCCACTTCTTTTACTCGTACTGGTCGATGAAGTAGACTGTTGCCATTACTTTCAGGACTGCCAAACCACTGAAGACCTGTGCAAGAGTTCTGAAAAGAACTAGGATGTTCATTAGCTTGAACAGCCTCTAAAAAAAACGACAAAGAACAGCACTCGGTAGCCACATTGGATTGTTTTACAGTCATAACTTCTAAGACCAGAATTCCCAAGGCACATCATGCTTTGTGATGTCATTATGCATAAGGTCTATTACTTTAATAAACAATTTACTTTTATATTCAATTACTAATTATAACTTGAATAATTCGGATAGTGACAATGTCTGATTAATTCCAATTTTTGCAAGTATTGTACATGAATGCTGTACTTTTTGTCATTTTCTCTGAGGCTCCAGTAGATGTCTAAATTTTTCGTATATGGGAAATTCTGGAATAACCAGTGTACCCGGCCCTTCCCTATGGCCTGAGTGTGGGTAGCCTGCATGGCAGGCGGTACGTAGGAAATACCGCCTGCCGCAAAACTGGGTGTAAATGAACTACCGCCCCTGAAGCATCAACGCTATTTATAGATGCATTAATTAAGTAAATATTCAAAATTAGCCACTCCCAAGCTGCTCCCAAGTCCCAACTGCCCAACATAAAATAAATTCCTTGATTCTCATCACCGCCCGACTGAATTTTAAAATCCTCGTGAAAACGTTTTATTTTTCGTTATACAATATAAATGTACCGCCCGACAAAATAATTCAAGACAGTTAATTTTTTTATATTTTATATAGGGTTTTTATTGCCATTTTAAACTTCCAATTTCAAACAAACAGAATTTTGAATGAAATTTCATTGTATTTTAAAGAAACTCAGTCATTCTGTCATTGTTTGTGGAGATACGAACTATTGATATATAAATTATATAAATATAAAATATAAAAAATAAATCTCCCACTGTCTTCGACATTTCAAAGTGTAGACTGTGTCTAGTGATGAGAATTAAGGAATTTATTTTATGTGTTAATATAAACCAAGCCCGTTTAGCTGCCTTAAAACGGTGGTTTAATAAGCTCAAAATACAAAGCATGCAAGTCTATACTATAGATTCATCATCAGTCAACAACCAAACTGAAAGTATTAAACCTTATAGAACGATAGTTTTTATTTGTTTACAACTATACATATTCAACGGGTATATAAGAGTTTAACTGTTATTTGATAATTACTGCATCAACCGGCCCCTTGTTTATACTTTGGAGGTTCGCATATAATATCTATCAAGTATCTTTGGTTCAGAACATGACTGATAGGCCTATATGGAAATCCCACTGTTCGATTCAGTGAAGAAATATCTCCTCATTTCTATCGATAGTTTTAGTAAAATGTCAACATTATTGCGATTTATGGCCTTTGAAAGTCAAGCGAGATAGTATATTATCAAATTAATACGCATGTAATTGTCTGAACGAAAATATAGACTAGCCCATACCTTTCGCCGATCATAACTTCGGCCCCTTCGGACGTATCTTCTTTGTTAAATATTCTTGTTCGAATCTCTATCAAAAACACTATTTAGAGTGTTATTTTTCAGCTTGTATCTTTTAATTTGCTTCTTTTATATTATGTTATTCCATTTCTGGTCTGACTTGACGTGAACTAATTTCAAAACGCAGAGTTTCAAAACGTCAAAAAATTTGGTTAATGATTAACATTTAACCGAATTTAGCCGTTGATTGACAACTACATAAAAATACTAACCAATCCGTTTTTTCCGTTCACCAGCGGACGGGTAATTCAAAAACCCCTAGTTTTGCGGCAGACGGTATTTCCTTTGCCTCCCTAATTTTCGCTGCCTGTAGAAATACCGCCTGCCACGCAGGCTAACACTATCCAGACATGGTACCTCACACCCATTCATATATATATATATATATATATATATATATATATATATATATATATATATATATATATATATATATATATATATATATATATATATATATATATATATATATATATGTGAAGTTAAGATTGTTGCTCAAGCTTGTATTCAGAAAATATCTGAACTCCCAACGGGAATCGAACCCGTGTCTCCCGATTGCCGGTTCGGTTGCTTTACCACTAGACTATAGGGTTTCAGACAGCAATGCGATGTTAACTAGAGACCTGGTTCCTACCGTTTATATGCGTCCTTTGTACTTAAAGGCTCGTCATACGCCGAACCGGCAATCGGGAGACACGGGTTCGATTCCCGTTGGGAGTTCAGATATTTTCTGAATACAAGCTTGAGCAACAATCTTAACTTCACATATATCCAAGCTTACAACATGTACTAGTCTTAGTATATGAACACACAAACACAACAATATATATATATATATATATATATATATATATATATATATATATATATATATATATATATATATATATATATATATATATATATATATATATATATATATATATATATATATATATGACACTGAGACTGAAAGACCTGAAAATATTGTTAGACTAGCAAGCTATTTTCATTGGTTTCAAACAAACAAACGAGCGTAGTCAGCGTCTATGAGGATGATTGTGTGACATATGTGCAGCCTTGCAGTGTTTCCGGTGTGTGAGCGACAGTGTCGAACACAATAGTTATGTATTGGATTCTTAATCACACCTGCATGTGACCACACTTGCAACTAAGTCATGCTTTAGATGTCATTCGAATATGGCAACAAAAGTGACTTGTTGTTTGTGGGGGTTTTTATCAGTATTTTAACGTGGTATTTGTCAAATTCGCCGTGTGCTGGTCCAGTCGTAAAGTCGTGGGTTAAATTTAATCAAGTTATGCATTGAGAATTGCGAGAAAAAGCCAGACGAAACGCAAGTTCTTATTTGCCCAGAAGGTAGCCCCTTTTTTCAAACATAATATTACTAAAATCACTAAACTGGCCACATCCCGCTAAGAATTTCAAATGGGGAAAGACGTTTGATAAACGGGGAAAGACGTTTGATAATTCCAAATTCAATTTTCGTTCAGTCATGTGACCAAAATGATGAAGTCATGTGATCAAATTGTTTCATCATTTTGGTCACATGACTTCACGATTTGACAGTGCTATTTATAATCATTACTCCCAGTCAACTTCGAAACAACTCAGTATATTACAAGATGGAGATCATATTTTCGCTAAAAGGGAGATCATATTATAAGATAGATACTAGATAGATTGTTCATTACGATTATGGAACTTTAAAATGAACATAAAACGAATATTTCATATATTCTGTTGCATTGACCTTCGTTTGGATGTTTGTGACCTTGTCTATGACCTTGTTTACGTTTGAATAACTTGACTGTTGAGTAACGAATTTCTGACGTTTAATTCAAAACTACGCACCTGATTGGATAATAAAATTAGAAACCCATATACAAAAATAAATTGATAACAAAATCGTGAAGTCATGTGACCAAAATGATGAAACAATTTGATCACATGATTGAACGAAAATTGAATTTGGAAT